>UCOM01000737.1:0-63441 GCA_900474385.1 Ormyrus pomaceus | reverse complement strand
CACCCCCCCCCCCTTGATATATACTACAACGCTTTACTACCGTGGTAGCAATATTATAGCTTATAAATTCCTTCGCCCTGCTGCTGCTTCTTTTTCCTTCGCCCTTCGGAGGATCGGATTTTTCGGCTGGGCAATTTATTCGGTCAATTCTCAAAAATGCCTCTTTTTTAAATCGGTTTCGGTTGAGTTAAATTTAGAATTAATTTTTTTCTACTTATTGAATTGATTTTCGTTAAAGTTTATTATTTTCTGGTTTAAAGCACGGAGATACTTGATTTCGTATAAAAATTTAGAGGTTTGTATCAAAGTCTACGTTTTCATGGTAAAATTTGGTATTTCATACGGTAAATTTTATATTTTAGGAAAATTACTAGAAAAAGAAGCAAAATTTTACTGGCTGATATTGCAACTTTTAGTTTGCGCATCCCTATAATATTAGATATGCCAAAAATTTGGCTGGTGAATACAGCTTATTAACTTCTAACAATTTTAAATGAAGTAAAAATTTCGGTGATCCAAATCCTTGCTGATATCAAGAGCTCTTTCGTCCAAGAATTTAAGTTATAAAAAAAATAAAATAAATTTAATTTTAATCTAAAATACCCACGTGAAAAAAGTTTGTTCAACTTGAATAAAAGTTGTATATTACGGCTGTATTCAAAAATGATTCTACATAAATTGATACAAATTATGCACAAAAAGGAAGTCCTTGGTCCCCAAGGCGATTTTGGGTGCCCACCCAACTGGTCGCTAGGTGGCGCAGGGCGGATTGTCGCGCTCGCTGGCAGACCAGTCGAGGCTCAGAGATATAGGTATCCGCGCTCGGCGACTCATTGACGAGTCTGGTGGACAGTCCTGACTATTGAGACGAAACGCCTGGCATCCTCCAGCCTCCTACAATACAAACTATTAACATGAATTTGTAAATTTGTATATAAATTCTGTACAACAATCCAAGAAAAATTAATTGTATATAATTTGTATCAATATTATGAGAATCATTTTTTAATACAGCCCTTGTATACAACTTGTATTCAAGCTGTACAAAATTTTTTCACGTGTGTAATTTCTTCATAAGGTTAAAAAACGTGAATAAATTTTTATTTCGTTGTTCTCAATTCGACAAAATAAAATTTACTTTGTGGCATATAATAAAATTTCATTTAAGGTCTGTTTCAATAATTAGTAATTACTAAATTGCAAGTTTACCGCGACTAAAAAAGAGTAAAATTTACCATACAACATAAGAATATATTATAAAATTTCTCTTTCCGATTAATTTAAGCAAATTTCACCAGAGATAATTAGCCAAGTCTCTCGATAGACTTAACATATTCCGCAATTGAAACAGTTCAACAATTACATTCGACCAAAGATTTATTCATCGATTCACGTTTCCTCGCAATTAGCACCTCTAATTTCTTGTTTTCGCCCTCCCGTCGCCATTTCATCCGCCTTACGCTTCAGGGCAGTTATAAATGGACAATCCAAGTGGGATGTCGTCGGTACGTAATGACGCCTCCGAAGTTCACCTACCTTTCGGAACAGCAGCCGCAGGAGCGAGAGCCATCCGTACTTGGGAAGAGAAGCCAGTTCGCGCGACGAGCATTTGTCACTGCGCTCTCGGCGAGAGAAAGAATTCAAATTTACCGCCTTTTAGCGCCCGCGCCACTTTCTCGCGAGGCATAACAGCTCGCTCTAACAAGGGTTTTACTGCCTCCGAGGGCCGTTTTATTGTTAGCCCGAGCGCTTAGAATGCTAACGGCATTAATTCGCGGGATTTATGTTAACCGAGCCATCCGGTTTTGCTTTCTTAATTCCGAGCTCGGCTCATTGCCGCGGCTTTTGAGTAAATGATAGTTTTCAATAAGCATTCGGCGTTTGTAAGCAGGCGAGAGGCTCGAGAGGCCGGAGGAATGAATTTTCCCGATGAAAGAAAGCATAAAAGAAGAGGAGAGGCTCGAGGCAGAAATAAGATATAACGACTAGCAAATCGAATTCCGTGCTCCGAGGGAACTGCGTCCACCTCGCATATCCGTGCATTAACGTCATTAATGGCCGCTCGATACGATAACTTCTCCAAGGCTTCGATGTCGCTAATCCGTTATAATTTATTAAGAGAGCCGCGCGTAGCGAGAAACGCGAGCCGATTAATGAGGGACACGAACCGAACATTAACGCGTAAATCAAACCTGCGTCGGCGGCACGATCGTGGCGCCGAATACCTTTTTCACTCGTGGTGCGCCGTGAGTCTCTACCCTCGAGCTTCTCGGATTGCGCTTTTTGTATAAATACTTTTCAGCGAAGATGCTCAGCGCTCTTATTACTCGGCTGTTCGCGCGTTGTAGCACATATTTTGCGTTGATTTCCAGGTAGGAGTGAAAGAAGCGTTTGAAAGTTCGTCGATGATATTGGATGGGCCGAAATCGTTATTGCACAAGCTCGAGCACTTTAAATTATAAGTTATGGAGATTGGGAATACGCTTGATTAATGGTTCCATTGAGGCGAAGTGATATACAAACTGCGGAAACAAGAGAAATTTCCGGCTATTGTGTTGGCGACGAGTCCGGGACAATCGACCCGACACTTTTGTACATTACTTCCGGGTGTCTTCACTCTCCTTACAACGACTAATGCGTTAGATGTAGTTCTTGCGGAAAAGGAATTATTGGCGAGATACACGAGAACCTTGCCATTGTCGTTTCACGCCTCTGGCGAAAGTAACGAGACTACAAAGCTAAATGTTGGTTTCGTAAAAATTACAGATTTTTTTTACAGAAAATCATGTAGGAACTTTAAAAAGAGCGTAACGATTGTTTTATTCAGAAATTCAAAGATCCTCCAGTAGGCATCAAGGGCGCTGAGCAAACTTTAAATGTTTCGGTAATAATAGTACCATTTTAGGCGTTGCTATTTAGATCTGTATCTACTATAATCTTATTTTCGCTTGAAAATTTCTAGGAATCTCAAGCATATATTTTTGTATATAGTCTTTTTACTCACGCATATTTAAGGCATTTTTTTAACGAGCAGCATAATCACCACATAATATTTTGTCAGATACTAATTATTAATTATATTAAAATTATAGTTAAAACAATTTTAGAAATTAACGTAAAACACAAATTAGCAATCGAAATAATTTCAAATATTTATTTAAATTTAGAAAATAATAAAATGTTTACTAATCATCGATTTATCCGGCAATAAAGCCATGAACGATAGCAAGACTCAGCCAAGCGGTCTTTACCAGCATTTCCTTGTAGCCTTTCTCGAACTGCACCTGTTGTGAAAATAGGCTTCCACAGGGGGGAAGCAGCGGATCCTCGCGTCCTGGCCGCGGGCTTAATAACAGCCATAAACATCTCGATAAGATAAACAGGCTCGCTAATGAACCATTCAAGCGGCGCTAAACGTAACGCGCTCGCGCTCTCGCACTCGCGTCGTCAAAGCTCCCCCAGGAAAAAATGCCCCCTTTTTTACGACGACACGCTCTCGCGCCCAGGCGCTTTTACAACTACCCAACGTGACTTTGGGGGAGCGGACCGATAAGCCGAGGATGTTTGCGCCAAGCGATCCGCGTTAGTAAGCCGATGACTTTGCCGATTAACGCTTTTTTTTATGGAAAGCTGGGAGAGAGAAGGCGCTGCTTTAGACCGCGGATTTATTTCGAAATTCTGATGACGTTTCTGGTAATAGATGTTGTTCGAGGCAGACTATATTTTTTGTCTCGAAAGAGAAATCCGAAGTATACGACTTCACATGAAATTGTTGAGAAATTAAGTTTGTGCTTGAATTTTCAAGAGAAATGCTTTAATTTATCTGCATATCGTACAGTTTACACTCATCGCGCTCTACAAAAGGCACCCGACAGCAATGCAATCCGCAAACGTATTATATCTTCCCTTCTGCACTGTGTGGACATTTCCAGATTACAATTGAAATCGCGCAGGCTCGAACGACGATGTTTGCTCGCGGAGCAAACCTCGCGCACGCTATTGCACGCTTTATTGAAAAGCGTGTTCTTGAAATGCAATCGTGCCAGAGACTGGAATCCTTGCGTATAGTACATCCACGTGATTTACTCGTTATCAATGCCTGCTTTAGAATTTTAGCGCGCGCGTTAAACTCTCTATATCCCTGCCAACTCTTTCCATTATGCCGCTTTTGTGTTAGTAGTTTAAAGCGAGTTATGGTTAGACGGGTGTAATGGTGCAGAATAGGCTCGTAATGCTAAAGAGAGTTTATGCGCGAAATGAGCTGTTTATTAGAGTACTTTTTTCCCTAGAGAGATTATATTTTGTAAGTTTAATTGACGAGGTACGTACGTCGTAAATGATATCTTGAAGTATATTTGATACTTACGAGAGGAGGTTTCTTATTTACGTTACCGAAGATTACCTGCTTAGATCAATAACTAAATTGCTGCAAATTTGATGCACCATTTAATTAGCTTTATGTAAGCATTATTCATTTTTAGCTTTTCATAAACCTGCAAATATGTATTGGCTGATTTTATTGCAATATTTAGCTGCAGTTCTTCAGACGATGATTTGAAGAATTTATAAAGTGGTACATAAAATAGGAACTGGTATACAAACATAGAAATTTATAGGTAAAGATCATGTTGTGTATCTGATAGATGTGTTTTCTCGAGAAAGTGCAATAAATAATTTATACGAGGTGTTTTGCGCATTTTTAACGAGTGCAAAGAACACGAACAAACAGAACTTAAATTTTTGATGGTTTTACATAAATCTTAACATTTTTTCATTCATTATTTTACATTCTGTACTATATAAGCTTCAAAGTTCCGTTATCAGATTTCACTCTACATCACCCCTACCAAACAGCATACCAATGAAACAAAACATTCTCTTCCGCACACAAAAAAATGAGTTTTTTAATCTTTCAACGATGCACTGCGCTTTCGGCCACTAATTTCCCAGCCTGGATTTATCGGTCCACGAATAAGGTCCACCGCGGGCATTTGAAATTTCCCGCGAGAAGGCCGTTTCGCAGGCAAACGTGCGCGCGCACTGACAGCCAGTGCAAATTACGTATTTGTTTTTACGAGGAAAGGCCGCCCAGCGGGGGAGAGGCAGCCTCGCTTGTGCGCCGGGCAATAAAATCCGGCGAGGAATGTCGTCTGATTTCGATGCGCCGGGAGCAACGCTTCCCCCCCTTTTCGCCGCATTATGTTTTAAAAGATGATTCGAGCATCGTGCGAACAATGCTTGTATATACGAGTGTCCTGCGGCTTCTTCCCAGAGCTTTTTGTGCCATTCCAGCCGCGTGAGTGGGATATCAGTTTTTCGCGGCGAGCGATTGTTTTGAATGCGAATCGCTGGGTTCCGTCACATTCTTTCCTCGTTTGCATATCGTTTTGGGTTATTTGTATCTTAATTCTCGTACTTTCTTGCATTCGAATGAGCTGCGGAGATTTCGTTCACCAATTTACTTGGCTGCACAATCGGAAAATTATACGATAACGATGTGAATTAAAGATAAATAATTTTGTTCATTGAAATATTTTTGTTGGGCAACGTGCAATGCGTCAAGTGCGCATATTTTGTTAAAAACCAAATGGCTTACTAATATTAATATTGATATATGGGGCTATAAGTTATCAAGCGTAACTAAAGCTATATTCCGCCTGCGACCGTATTTTATCCGCTTTTTATTTAAATAAATGTAATAAAATACTCTATTTTTAGAAAACTTTTTATCAAGTTAGTTCCGCGGGATTTTATTAACCGACATTGTCCACGGTGGTAATATACATTATTGCAGAATATTATCCTATTAAACGTATTGGTGTATATTTTAGAATTGCAAAATAAAAATTTATTAAGTGATATTGTAGATATTCCATAAATATTTTTAATTTATGTAAATTATTATTATTATTACGTCAAAAGCTAAAAATTCTTGCCGCAATTTCATGAGCGTATATTCAGTTATTTGGTCATTTTTTTTGCCTAATTTTTACTGAATATTTGACTAAATGATAACTTATGAAGCCGACTAATAGTGAATAAGCCAGTAAAACTTGTTAATTTTCCACCTTCGAATATATTTAAAAATTGTTATATATACACATTAGACTCCTTGAATTACCTCGACTGAAATTATTATTAAGCATAATTGCCAATTTACTCACAAATAAGGAAAGCGAATTTATTTTAACGGCGACTCCCCAATAAATTTATCAGCCGCGTTGTCGCTTATCAAATATGCAAATTTCGATATATATAATTCGAGAGCACAGAGAGAAAACTCGGTGGACAATACTAGATTTCTCCCTTTCTTCGCCAGTAGGTACATATTTACAACGGCGAAGTTATGTGCGCGTTTCGCGAACGCCTCGTACGTTAATAATTTTATTCGATTCGTTAGGGTCGCGTTTGTGTGTGCGAGTGCAGTAAACTGCACCGTTACAACGAGGGACGCGCTACACCTTCCTTCTTCTCCCTGACCGAGACCTTATTTTAACGAGCCGGAAGTTTTCATACCAATGAAATCGTCCGTAGCGGATTTGATATTCTTCTCCGCGTTTCGGATGCATTTTACTGCCTTTGGTCTTATTTCTGTTTGGCCGCGATCGAACTTGTTTGATTACACGCCGCGTTTAATATCGAGGGAACCGCGCCGAGCGCTTCGATAAACAAACATTCGCAGAGGCTCTCGCGAGTCGCGGCGCTTATAATTTATGAAGTTGGAAACCAGTAAGTCGAATAAGGAGGCGGCGAATGAAATTTTCCCGCAAGGATGGAGCGAAAATTTTGCAGGAACTAGGATTATTTCCTTTTTCCAACGAGTTTCATGGCGTTTTAAGTGGACGAGAGTTTTATTGCGGAATTTATTGGTGATTAGTTTAATTTAAAATCGCAATATTTTCTGTGGTTTTACGTATCGTTAGCTCGCCGTTCCAACTTTCTAAAATTGGTACATTTTGCAAAATAAGTGTGCGACTATGAATTATTGTACGATGAGGGCTGTCATATCTGAATAAAACCAAAAGTCAAGAGTGTAATTTTACTTTGCATATTATCACGTTAAAAAAATTCAATTTTTAGGCGCAACAAAAAGAGTTTTCGAGATATGCGACGCAGACGACGCTTACGAAAGTTAGTCAAGGAGTTATATCAGTGATTTTAATAGTTTGACATATGTATAAATTGCGTAATAAGTACAATGAGTCATAAAGCTTATATTAATAGAAATCCTGATAAATCTTTCCTAAAATTTATGTATAAATCGCATGCGCATAAACGCCACTCAGATATTTTCGCAGTCCCAAGGCGTAAATTCAAAATTTCGAATGCAAAATAAAAAAGAGTATAACATATTACTAATTTATTCCCTTGTTAAAATTGTTATATAAATAATTGAAACCAATACGAGTCTGAAAAACACGAATAATGAAAAATACACACACACGCACACACCTCCGTCACTGCTTTCCTTTTCACTTCCTCCTACCCTTGATAATCCACCCGAGTATTAATTAACTCCACTAAGAATCTCTCAGTCCAGCATAATCATCACTTCCATCCTCCCGTCTCTTCCACTTTTCGCTCCTCCTGACACGCGACGTAATTTACCGGGAAATGTCCGGCGACCTCTTGCGTCCTCCCCCGCCGTAGAATTTTTCCCCGTCGCTCTGCTCTTCCTCCTCCTCCTCCTCCTCCGGTTCGTTGCACGTGTGTTCGCACGACACTTTTTTCCTACGTCCCGCTCGTTTCGCTTGGCGCACAATACCACGGCGATCTTAGAATTGGGCTGCGTGGGCGAAGGCGGTAATGGGGAGAGCAGCGTGGAAAGTAGACACTTGGCCCACTCTGCCCATATTTGCAGAGCGGCTCTTCTCTATTATCTCGCGGCTCTAATTCCGCGGGATTATCTGATTGGGCGAGGATCCTTTTGGAGCTTCCGACGAATTTCCGGGGAGATTGTTGGCGAATGACATTGTGATCCGAGTCTTGTGCTTGCGCGAACATGCTTGGCGCGCGGCACGTGTTTCAGGTTTACGAGGTATCAATTGCGCATTAGAAGCAGCGTGGGTACATATTGCATAATTCATAGCGTTCTTTCGGCTGACTGTTAGAATTGGAATTCTGCAAAAGGAATTTTTTCATTTCAACATTCTTCTATTCTCGTTCATTATTTAACAAAAACTTAATTTTTTTTTTCTTTTTAAAGACGATTAAATGCACAACGGTAGTAATAATAATAACGCAGCATAACAAGCTGCAGCGAAGAAAGTTGCTACTGTCAAGAATGAAGAAAAATCATTGACGCGATTTGCTCCAATAACGTTTGAATATCCATACTCATTTAAAAAACTCGTACATACCTTTCTATTTATCCTAGGGCGACTAATACCAATATCGTAATTCTCTCGAATCGAGCTTGCACACGTTCACTAAATCAAGCCGCGAGCCTTAAAGAATTTTTCTCCCCAAAAACGCGAGCGCGCACAAAGAGTGACTTTATTAAAGGGGTAATAAATCCGCGCGCAATATTCATGCGCTCGTTAAAATTCAGCCGCGATCGGGCACTGCAACGAGATCAACGCGTTTTCGCCCGGCTGTGGCTTAGATAAATACAACGCGAGAGCTCTTAAATGTTTATTTCCATTTGTTGTGACTCGCGGTCCGCGCGCATTATGCATTCATAGGTGCGCATGCGCCACACGCTATCGGACGGTATAAGTCACGGGCTTTCACAACGTGATCCCCGCGTCGACGACGTTTCTCCGAGACATTTCAATAATTCACGGCCGAGAGCCGTTTCTCTCCGTTCGGCCGCGCGACCGGGAATCGAATCTCTACAACTCATTTCCCCTCGCGCCGACGAGTTTACTTCCCTATGGCCTTTGCCTTGGAGCTTTCAAGAGAGCCGGAGAGCGCGAATTATCGCGCGACCTTTCGAAATCCGAGAAAGCACAGCACCGCGATCGTTTTCATTTTGTTTCGGTCCGGTTAGATTTACGATCTGTTTGCGGGCTGTTTATATCAAATCGGTTATTACGGCTCGCGATTAAAGTGTAGATTCGACTTTGCCCGCACCGGAGCGAGCTGTGTAATTATACTTTACACGCGGGGAAACATAAGCGATGCTTGTATATATGGTGTAAATCTTAATTAATGGCCGTGTTGCTTTCGTAATCGTTTTAATGAGTTGATAAAACTATGAATTATTGCCCTTTCTCATTCAGAGAAGAACTGCACCTTCGATGGAAAAAAAAATTATCTGATTCCTTAATAGCTGGCAGCCGTGAGGTTGATAAATTTCTTGGCGCGCGACGATTTTTATGAAAAACCCTCGCGATTAATCTAATGTATGTTTATTAAGTGGTAATTATGCGGCTTATTTAAAATAATGATATTTGTTCATGTAATGCAGGTTCGAACGTAATTAATCATTTTGACTTGGCATCCTGTTGACTCTAATGGAAAATTTATCTAGATCCAAATCAGAATTACATTGTTCTGTAAAATTGGAGGGCATTTATAATGTTTATTACTTAAGATAAAGAATTTGCATCGTAAAAAAAAATTCTGAAATGTAGCAAAATTTTATACCTTTATTTTAAACTGGCCATTAGTCGTTCTTGATCCTTTCCGAACTTTGCGTGCTATCTTTAAGCTACTGTTTGCATTGCCGTTCCGTACCCATAACTCTTTCGAATCTTTTCAAGTGCTCCAGCAAAGGTTTGTCCACTTCAACGCGCATAAAATGTTGGTTTTTTGCCGTCAGTCGTCAAAACAACGTTCAAATCTTATCTTCCGTCAACCAAATTTTTACCCCCAACCCGAGATTGATTTACGAGAGTTCTAACAGACACTACTTACAAGCACAATACGAGCGCTGTCCTCCAACTTTGTTTTTAAAGGCGCGCAATTGCCGCAAAAACGGCCCGTATCTTAAATCTCACGAAAATGCCACTTTAAATCCTCGAATTTAATTAACACGTTTAACAAAGCTGTCGTCGGGGCCGAAAAATGATTTGTCTACGTCAGTTTTCGAATCGCTGCAGGTTTTAAGAGCTCGTATCCCTTTGTTGCGCAGCGCGAGGAACGTATATTTCTCGACGACGACGCGCGAGAACGCGTCAAAAGAAAACGCAGCGTTCTCTGACATTTTTATGCGCGCGGGAACATGACAACAGTTCGATGCCTGCAGGCCGAGTCTCGACTGTCGCTTCACGCCAATTTACGATGATTCGAATTCCATCGATTGATTTTGCTTTGCGCGGCCCCTTACGGGCGAAATAATTTTTCACTCGCCAAGTTCGGATATGATTTCGATATGCGCCTTGACTTTTGGTGGCGGGTGTGGGTTTGGCAGGCGGGGAAGTAAAGGGAGTATTGACAAGCACCTTAATTTAATATAGTAAAAATCCTGCAGATTATAAACGGAGAACGGAACAAAACAAGAAGCGAAAACTTGTTATAGGCGCCTAAAGCCCTAAACTATTAATTAAGTGAAGTAATTACACTTATCGCAAGCTTCAATAAACAATTACACCATCCAAATAAATCAGCTTCATTTAAAATTAAAGTAGCCATATAACGGTATTTGGCAAGTTGCACAATAAAACTTGTATAATAAAGTCATTTCACGCGCGTAAAAATTCCCTCCGCGCGCATAAACTTTACGATTTGCAGAATGAAATTTTAATTAAAGCTTCTATCATAAACCCATATATAACTTGAAATTTATGCTCTGACATAAGTCCAAGCTCCGCGCGCTTCTCTCTCTCTCTCTCTCTCTCCTCTCTCGCGGCCGGGAAGAAAAGAAGAAAAAAGAAAGCTCTCGAGTACGCGGCACATGGCGCGCTTTTCTGAGAATGGAAAATTGCGGATGCCGGAGTTTTTCTGTCTTGTTATCAGCGGAGACGAGACGCCGGGGCTGAGTATACAGACGATCAATGCGCTGTGTCGCGCCTGCGAGGGAAAAACAGCCGCGGCGTGCTGTCGTTACCA
This sequence comes from Ormyrus pomaceus, assembly GCA_900474385.1. Classification (NCBI taxonomy): domain Eukaryota; kingdom Metazoa; phylum Arthropoda; class Insecta; order Hymenoptera; family Ormyridae; genus Ormyrus; species Ormyrus pomaceus. Next base: position 52,446 of record UCOM01000737.1, on the reverse strand, counting down.
CTGATCCTTGACTCGCGGAGCTTTCGTACTTCTTTCGGGCTGAGTGGATTACCGCTGTTTGCTGCGGGAATATCTTGCGATTGAATCGTGTATTTCTGAGTAGTCAATGCTTTTGTTAATGCAAAACTGGCTGGAAGGTTTTTTACTTACTTTGCGTATGATTTACGCAGGCGAAATAGCGCTAATTATCAATTTGTCTGCCTATTACTGCTTTTGGCAACGCGTAACGTACAGTTTATTTAACGCTTTAAGTCTTAAATTAATAAAATTTGTTTTACTTTGCATACATATTGGAACGCCCCAATCACTGAAACATACTTGATTTCTTCGTCAAAAAATAATAGGTTGAGTAAATAACAAAAAATCCGAAGAGACAAGAAGAGCAATGTATACGACGTTACCGCTCGCGATAAGATCGCAGAAACGCGCGCATACATTTTTACCGGGCGATTAAAAAAAGAGACAGAAATGGGGCGGCTCTTAAAGAATTTGAAATTCCTCGGCGTAGATCCACAGGCGCCTTCGTTTTGTCCGTCCTGAACTCTCGCATGCATTATGAACGAAGGCAGGAACTCCTCTTATTGCGATGATTTGCTGATAATTGGATTTGCCCGTCGAACCAATCACTTATCGCGGAGAGCCAATCGCCGGCGCTCTTCCAGTCCGATATTAACCACCAAAGCGTACGAGTCGGGCATTAGAGCAATTTGCATACAATCACGGATACCTCGGCCAAAGTGGCAACTATATTTTTGGCTTTCTCTTCCTCCTCTTTCGCATTGTGCTTTTAGCATAATTGTTGCAGGCGAAAAAGACACTGAGGAATTAATATGAAAATAATTGACCATTTGAAAATCGATTGTACCTACACCTTTTTTGCCTTTTGTTTTGTGTTATACTTTCGCATAATTTAATAAGATATTAAATTTGCAAACACTAATTAATTGTTAAAGGAATATTCAATTATAAAACTTCTTTTTGAAATGCATATAAAGTAAAGTTAGTAAGGTTATTGTTAAAGGCAGACAAAAACATAGACGGTAGGATGTTAAAATAATCCTTTCAATTGAAAATAATATTACATTGAGGGTTCGTAAGTACTTCCTTAATTAGAAAACTTTATTTGCAAGCGTTCCCGCCGAGTGAATAAACGAAGTTTAAAAATTACGAGCCGGCATGCGGACGTTTTTCTCTAAAATAAGGGAAGCGAGCCGCTCCGCCGCCGCTCCAGTTTGTTAAAAAGCCCATGAATATTATAATTTAAATCATTCAATTTACAAGCGTCGTCGTAAAGAAGAGCGCAAACGGCATTCTTATTACTCGGCCGCTTAAATAAGGCTCAATTAATAATCCGTGGCGCGAGGCCGCGTATCGTAAATTGCAATTCAAGAAACTACGAATGCCGTTTCCAGTTTCGGAGGCAAAGAAAGAAGTAAGTGAGTTCGACGAGGTAAATAGCGAGAAAACAGAGTATATGGTAGATTCTTGGAAAAACTATTAAGGAACGTTCCTGTAGAGTCTAAAGAAAAATATTCCGGGAAAAGTTAAATTTGAAATTTAGGTTGTACGATAATTGTTATTCTGCATATTATTCCAGCAATTATCCGATATCGACGAATGGCTTTATTTGTAAGTTTACGTACGTTTTACTGCTAAATTAAGATATTTCTTTATACTTGAGTTATAGAGCTTATCGTCGTAAAATCCAGTATAATTGCAAATATCGTAAAGTAGTTACCTGCTAATTTAGCCTGATATAATGGTCTATTCAAAGGACCATAGAAGATAGCCCGAGGTGTTGATGAAATGATGCAATGTTATTTTCATCCTCGAAACGTAGTTTATACACATCGGCAAAAATAAATAATCACCCCGAATAATGAATCCTTCGCGAATTTCAAAAGCAGCATTCTCCGTCCTACGGATGCCCATAGGATATAACAACTTCTTTATGTCAAGTTTCAAAAGACATTCGCTTGAGATTTACAAGAAGAATGTGCACGCGCCGGGGTTCATAAAACAGAGGCAGATAATTGCAGGAATTCAAAACGTCAAGCACTCTTGGGCTTGCTGTAGCACCACTCCTGAATATTCAAGCTAGTCGAGAGCTGCCGAAACCTGCCCTCTCATCCTGCCTGTAATTAATACTAATTGCCAACCAAGTGTCCTGCATTTAAAGCGCAAAACCGACCTGCGACTCATTTTTACCAGGCTCCTTGACCATGATTCCCTCTATTATTAGATCACTCTGTAACAAGCATCCATCTTACGCAGAATTTGGTCGGTACCACCCACGCGCAATTCGCGTAACTCCAAGCGGAGTCGCGCCGCGCGGCTCGCGAAAAGGTCTCGCTGGTCTGCTGGCTACAAGTTTTCCCCCGACTCTGTACCGGCGGCAATACGTTGCGTCTCCTTGGAAATCGTTCCTCGGACTCCGACGCGGCGCACTTAACGCCGAGCTCGTTTGCAAACATGCGCGCGCAGCGTATAATACGCGCGCCGCGGCGACGCTAATTGGCTGAGCAATATACCTGCCTCGACTAATAGTCCGATTTACATAGCCCTCGTGGAATTCGTCGCTCTCTCTCTCTCTCTCTCTCTCTCTCTCACTCTGTGCTCTTCTGTGTTCGTAATGTACGATAACGGCACGACGGAATAGGATTGAGAAAGAAGGGAGGCGGGAGTCTGGTTCACCGATGTCGATCCGCGAGTTGCGCAAGTGTCGTTATTTAAATCGCTGTGCATTTATTTAGCACTGGGATGTTTAATTAGTTAATTACGAGAAAGTTTGATATACCTTGTAAGTAAAATTTTCTGTTCAAGATTGCAAATTGTTCAATTCTTTGTGTACGAAATGTGTATAATATTCTTTTTACATATTAATTTGATCTTGCTGCTCTGTAAGCTTCTCTTTAGGCACAACCAAATTCTATTAAATTGTTTTTAAATAAAATAGCATATTTTAATATACCTACGTGAAAAAGTCACAATCAATTACAAGATACAAAACAAAACGAAACCTGAAATTATAAAATTGTTTTATCATACATCACTGATAAATTACGCAGCCAAACACTCAGGTAGCTATTGGGATGCTCTCGCGATACAGTTTCGATAAAAGCGATCTCAGATAAGGCATAAGTGAATGCGCGAACGGCGTTCCGCCTTCAGCTCCAACGTATCGAATCCAGCCTTAATAGACACTTCTCAGTTCGCGAGTCATCGAACAATGCCCGCTGATGTCGCTCTCGAGGATCGGCGCAGCTCGGCCGGCGGCCGACATTTCCGCGTTAAATATAAGTGAGACGAGAGCAAGGAGCCCACACGCTCGGCTTCCGGCGTCATGGCGTCGAACGAGCACATACATCCAGGAGGATAATTTCGAGATCGGCGATTTAACGGTTCGTTACCGCGGGTGGGAAAAGTTATATGGCGCGGGACGATCGTAATCGCGGCGGTGGCGGCGGCGCTGCTAACTTTTGCTGCTCTTTCCGCTCTGACTGTAATTGCTGCAAAAAGTCGAGATCGCTCCGAGATTTGCGTCTTTGATTGGCGCGGAAGTGAATTCATGGATTTGATGTGTTTATTGTTTTGCAGCAATTAACTTTTCGATCTTTTGCTTTTCGTCCTACTTTTGTTTGCACCTCGAGTAGGTTCGTAAGATATATTTCATGACTATATACATTTGCACTTTATCTTGACAAATTAGCTACTCTGTCATTGTATAGTGTCTTTATTTATGCTACTAACAGTTTTATGCGCATTTGGATAGAAACATGAGTAGCTGTACTGTGATAATTTTTTCAATAAATTTTATATTGTTGCTCCTCCTCTTCGAAGAATGTGCACGATCCTTTTTGATCGCCGCGCAAACGACGTACGCGTTCTAAATTTAACACCAAGTTGAACCATTTTCCGCCTTGCTACTAGGGCAATTCTTGCAATAACAATTGTATTATATGTATATTCTCATAAAGAAAATAATTTACTTACTGATAAATAATACAATAATAGTACAAGAAATGTTAAAGTGTAAGTTAAAACGGGACACCTTGTGTACATTGTTAAGTCTTGGTTGAATGAATAATATTAATCGAATAATAAAATCCAAGACTTTTAGATAGGACTCCACCAAAGTTTCCTCTATGACGAGACAAAAATTTTAAATTACAATATATTAGCTATAATCATTAATTTGCTAAAGATTATGCAGCACAATTAACTTCTCTAATTCACACCTAATGGCAATCTTTTCAAGGCCTAATACCCGAGCAAATCTATAGAAATTATCAGCAATCAGAAAAAATTTATAATTTCTCTTAACCCTAATTGCGAGTATCAAAATCAGCCGATCGTCTCCGCGATTTCGTTAATCTCAATCTCCACGTCAACTTCCAGTTCTCAGCAGCTGCGTTTCTCCGAAGCCGCGAGCATTTTCCGCTCTTTCCTCCTCTGTATCGCATCGCATAATTAAACTGATTAATGTCGCAAATTGAATATCTTAATTTTGTCACTTAAGAGCCGCGCACTTATCACGCGCCGTACAAATGAGCCCGCGAGCGCGCCATGCACACACGTCCGCGCGTATCGCGTTTCAAAACGAGTCTCTCGGATCTGGCCCAGAACTCTCGCGCGTTAGAAGCTGGAGTGTTTTATTTCACTCGGAGGCACGTAGGTGTGTGCTTGGGAGCGAGTCGCGCGCGGGGCCCCTGATCGACCGCGAGCGTCAATGAGATAAACGAAAGATGATAGAAGATACCGCCGCCGATGTGTTTATGCGGAGCGTGCGCGGAGAAGGAAATGGTATAGTTTGCCGTTTCCGCGTGGGTCTTGCAGATCCATTCACTCTCTTTACCCGGAACGCTGATTTTCTAGAAAACGGTTTAAAGCCGTCATTTATTGCAGGTTTATTTTGGTCGAGAATTCGTTGAAAAAAACTTAATAAGTGATTTGCATGCGAAACAATCAATTGGGTAATATACTTTATTAAAATGGGACATTTTTCTTCTTAATCAAATTAACTTTTGATAATTAATATATTGCAAGTTTATAAATAAATTATTTATACACTTATAACTTTCTCGAAAATAATCGATCACTTTCCAATAACCATCGAAAAGAGCTAACGAAGAAATCATCATCCAGCCAGTTAGCTCGAAAAAGAAAGCGCGAAGATGCAGCCGGCCCGATAAATCAATAACCCTCTCTTGCCTTTAATTCACAGCGCATCCCCGCGTACAAAGGCGCTATCGCACTGGAGCATCTCGGCATTAGAGTTTATTAATTTATTCTTTATTATTACCCCGCGCCCATCGATAATCGACGGGGGGATCTCTGTAATTAGCCGGACGCGCTGTCCATCCCCGGCGATTTATGCCGTGGCCCCCGGCTCTATCTCTCTTCCCTCTCCTCCTGTCCTTCGCGGCTCTCTCGCTCGCGGAGAGGAGATCCTTTGACCGGCGCGCGACGTCGAGCTGACACCGAGTGCGAGAGCTCGGCTTGAATTATTCGCCGCTCGCTAAAGAGACAGCCAGATGAGAGCCTGCTCGGCTTTTGTTTATAGAGCTAGATGATGCTTTTTCATTCCGACGACGAATCGCGCCGCTGGGAAAGTGAAAGGTTACCATTGCGGTTATGGTGGGGGGTTTTTTTTTTTTTTTACATTTTTACAGGGCAATATGCTTTTCGGGCTCAAAGTGGATGGGGTAATAATGGGAAAGGTTTTTGAATAATGGAGGAAATTTAAATACTGTGAGTAGCGTGTATAATCAAGTAGGAATTCTTGAATTATTCTCTGAGCTCCCTCACAAATTAAGCAAGATGTATGTAAACTTACGATAAGGGAATTTCAAGTGGTTTCAAGGGTATTTGGTGCTTTTTGACAAGTAGCTACGGTCGTTTCCTAGACCCTTCAAAAGCAGATAAATACAAGATAGAAATCTCGGTACCAGACCACGCCTCGCTGTGCTAAGTGGTTCATGCCACAAGTGTCCATGTGTATATATTTCATTTTCACACAGTAACTACTTTAAACTATAAATACGTGGAACGGTAAGTGACTTTTTGTTCTACCGCGGTGGTTTATGCTACTCAATTTTCATCATAAATAGCAATAAGCGAAATCGTAACGATCTTTTATATGCATCAGAAAGATAATAAAAGAAAGTTACAAATTATCAAAATTTAAATTTGTAGCGTAATGTATTAAAATTGTCATTCTCTTTTGCTACCAATTCCAAATCAAACTAAAAACTCATCTGTTCTGATTTATCAAGAGTCGTTCTCTAAAATTTCAGATCCGGTTCAAATTCAAACCCAATTAAACGATGACGCTCGAGCCGTCAGGCGTCAAGGGTCTACATTAATCCACGACGCAAGGCTCAGTTACATCAACGTGAGCCGTATAGCTTTTGAGAAACTAATCCGAGTTTAGCACTGCAGGCTAATCCTTTGCTCCAGAACTGCTCTTTTGAAAAATGCTGTCACTTGAATTCCGGATCTCACGCGCCGCCTGTCCGTCATCCTGTATAAGCGTGCAATGGCACCTCGACCCGGTCAAACCACTCAATCGAGCTTCGCTGATGGTACTTGTCTTTTCTATTAAGGAATTCTTCCGAAAGATGTAAGATAGCGATTTCTCCATTCTGTGTGTGCTGCCTTTCTCGGGGTTTTACAAAGACATTGGTTTGAAATATCAAATTTGTCGGTACATATTAATGTTTCATTTATACTTTACTTTGACTAGTGAATTTTGAAAACATTATTTAATTTTACAATTGAAAGGTGTATTTTGTAACTTTTAAACAATACGATTGCAAGCATTTGACGTTTACTGGTTAAAAATTTTAAAGATATTACTGTCAAATCAATCATCTCTTTATTATGCCTCCGTCAAGTTCGAAAACTCGAGAAAAAGTATTGTCACAATTTCAATTACAAGCATCACAGAATCAGTAAACGTTTTGAGAAAACTCACAATAGATTCCCGAGCCCAAATAAAGGATAATCGATGCATCGAATAGATAACTCTTCGGGAAGCGCTTGAACGCAAAGCCGCGTCATTTACGCCCACAAAGCGACGCGGCAGAGACGAATCTGCATCGCCTTTAAACAGCGGTTATAAAGCCTTTCACGCTGAAAATTTCGTAAGGCTCTCTCTCTCTCTCTCACCTCCGTTGTCCATCCTCCGAATGGCTTATCGTCAAGAATGACTTATCGTTTAAACAGCCCTGACAATAGACGGACCTGTAACGGCCCAAATTGAGTCTCTCTTTTCTCCCCCCCCCCCCTCCCGGCTTTTTCCCCTCGCCGTTCGCGCGGCTTTTCTTCTTCACTCGTATTTCATCCCGAGGAATCTGTTCGTTCGCACTCGAGCTTGAGGTCCGAGGCGCTCGGAGGGGAAGAGGGTCGAAAGAGGAGGGGAACGGAGAAAAGGGAGATTTATTAAGGACACGCGGTGTCGTACTTATCAAGATGCGCGAGCTAAAAAGTTAACGAGGGCGTGATACGACGGATTTTGGACTAATTAAAATTTTGAGCCTATTCGGTTCGAGATGGCACCGATGGCCGTTGTTTTTGATCTTGTTTCAAAACCTGAAGGTTTACGTGTAAATTTTAAGTGTCAGCTTGACATTGAATTTTCTCGGAACAAAGGAATTACATTATACGGTCGGCCATTAAAATTTCAGGATGGAAAGGAAGGCATGGAGCTTTATCCAGTAAGAAATGTGTCTTGTAAAATGACGTTCTTTGAAAAATTAAGATACCCTAATGCGATAGTTTAAGCAATGCAAACAATTTATAATTGATGACCCTCTAATTTTTTTAAAGTTCGACAATCAATCGATTGCACAAATAGAACACATTTTATATGCACACTTAAAATGTTAAAAGCGACTCAGAGGAGCGTTAAAAAGAAAACGAAAATAAACAGGAAGAAAAATGGGGAACAGCTCGGATTAACACTGAGTTTATCGCCTTATCTCTGTTACGGGTACTGAGAGTAGTTCTTAAAAATAACAAAACTGAAAAATTGGAAGCAGATTATTTTAACGAGATATTTATTTTTTAAAATACGATTAATACTATTTAATTAATCATTTATATTGCTTATACATTAGTTTTTAATTACTTTTATATTCTACTTTGAAAAAGTAAGCATAATAAAAACAATTGAGAAATACAATAATCTAGCATAGTTTAACCAGTTGTAAAAGTCATTGAAAAGACAATCACCTTCGGCTTTGGAACGTGGAAGTATGCAACGAAATTAAGTTTAAATAAATTTACTGGGGACCAAATTCAAGTGAGAAAGGGTTAAACAGACTCTGTGGACATAAGAAAAAGTGTGCAGGTTTTTATTTGAATAAGTGAGTACACGTTTGCAGACTGGCTATATAAAAATATCAGTAGTAGGTCAATATTGCTAAAAACTTTCTACAAGTAGCCGTGGAATTTGCAATTTACAAAAAATTTAAATTTTTTAATTTAAAATTTCCGTTTTTCTTGATCAGAAAAAGATTAATGTCATTATGAATCGGTCGATATACGCAAAAAAGAAAAAAAAAATAATAATAATACAATTCTAATCCAATACAGAACATATGTAAGTTCATATGTAAATCAAATCACTCAATTTTTTTCATTACATCAAGCCATCACAATTCGTCTGGCATTCACTGACTCCCTCGTCTACCAAAGACCATCTCTCCTTTCATAAAAAGCAGTACAAACCTTTTTTCGAAAATGAATCCTCTGCGGAAGCAGTCCCGCTCTCGGCATAAATGAAGCGCCCAATATCCCGTTCCATATTTATCCAAAATCCACGAGCGAGAAGAGAGAAGAGGGTCCCACGGGATGCACCGAGCGAAGTTATCTTCGGCTCTTAAGTCGGCGTACTTTACGAGGCTTTTAAGGATTCAAAGTATCGAGTGCTCGCGCTTGGAACTTAGCGGGAGAGAGAGAGAGAGAGAGAGAGAGAAAGAGAGAGGTTCAATTGCCGGCGTCACCCGAGGCAAAAGACCCGCGAGAATAAGTCATGCTTCCCGACGATCAGTTATACAAACGAGCGAACAAGCAACGCTGCGCATAAGAAGGTAAGGACCGGGAGAACTAAAAGCCAGCGCAAAAGAAAGAATACGAGCGGGGAGGGAAAAGGAGAACGAGAGAGAGGCAAAATGAGAAGCTGACGAGGACGGAGTAGCTGTGCGCCTGTGAGAATCAGCGATTTTTAATTGATTTTCTTTGTTTGGATTATGCGTGTTTAATAAAGTGATTAATGTGGAAATCGGTTATGCAAGGCGGGTACTGGCCTGTAAGGTAATTTTATTATTAAATTCTTATAAAGTTGTTGATTGCCGCGCTCTCAATCTTCGTAATTGAGAATTGTACGCACTTAATCTTTTTCGCGTTAAAAGACTTTCTCGATTCTATATTACTTCAGAATAAAAAAAAGGAATCAACACACTAATCCTAATAATGAAAGCGACTTTCGAGATTACGGATAAATAAATATAGAAATAATTACCGTTCACGTAATCTCGGTAGCCTCCCTGTGAGTAAAGTCGCGGAGAACATGAAAGAGAGAGAGAGAGAGAGAGAGAGATGAGCTCTCAGGAAATAGAGGTGACTTCCTTTTCTGGAAGTGCAAGGAGGTGCACGTGACCGGGGTCCGATTATCTCTCGCGGCTCACGAACGAGAAAAAGGAGAAGATTATAAAGGCCGAGAATAGAAAGCGGAACTAAAACACGGCGAGAGGTGCGAGTAAGACTATACTCGGAGCGCGGTAAAAAAAAACACGAAGGGAGAGGGAGAAAATACGCGGCGATCGACGCCGGAAAAAAGGACGAGGGAAGGCCAATTTAATTTATTCATTGGTGCGTTTTGTTAATCGCGGCTAAGCGAATTGTCGTAAATCCGACTCATCGTTATTGAAGGAGATTGATACATGCATCATTTGGAGATTTTATCTGGATGGTTCAAATTAAAATATATCCGAGTGCACTTGGCGAACTTTTGTTATTACGTTAATACGCCCACATTATAATCTTCGTTTCGATTGCTTTCTTTTCGCGTGCTCGTTTTAATTTTTGACGTCGTTAAGGAACACGTGTACCGCGCATGTTTATCACGAGCATTGATGCATAATTGAACAATTACGTTTACACTGATTAATCATTAAGTGTTTACAATTTGTAGTGAATTTTGTTTTAAACGACGATTTACGCGCCGCTTTCAGCGAGAAAATATTGCCCGGCTCCGTTAAAATTTCAAGCCATCCATAATTAAAAAATTATGCGCGCCGCCTTCCACATTTGTCTTTTAACGTTCGAAATAGCATTAAAAACGCCTGTGGAAGAGCAATCACGGGCAAACAGTCGAAAAGTTAAAGAAACCAAAAAATCATTGATAAGCGCTCGAAAGCCGAGAGAGCAAACAAACAACGGCGCAATAACCGACGCACGAGGGTCGAGGTAAAACAGAAGTATAAAGAAAAAGACCGAAGAGAGAAGAGGGAGCAAATAAAAGCCAGCCGAGATACAATAAAGAAAGAACGGGAGAGAGGAAGAAAAGGAGCGAGCGGCGCGAGAGTCGGTTATGGTTCGCGGCATGAAATACGATGAGAGAGTGCCTCGGGTGCCGAGGCTTATGCTAAGTGCGCGCGGTGCGTGTACGCCCTTATTTGACGCGTGCCCTCGCGAGGTCGAACCAGCCCTTGTTGCGTCTGCGCGCCCAGATTTCCGCTTAGGCGAATCGAGCCCCGAGCGAATTAGCCTTCGACCAAGTGCGATACATTGTTGCATCAGCTGGGGTATGTTGCTCTTTGACGCACACCGTGTTTGCTGTTTTCTTTTTTTCATATTGAGTCTGCGGGTTGGAGCTCTTGTGCGTTTTGTTTAACAGACGTGATTTATCGTTTGAGGGTAATTAATTATTACTACGAGCGAATATTGTAATTTAATTTTGAGGGCCGAAAGAGCGATTTTAGTAGATTCTACCCCATTTTACATAATCATTCGCTCGATTATAGGTTGTCCTAATAATCAAATAACTATTTTTGACGAATATACATAGTCAAGCGAGCGATCAGATTGCATCTTTGTTAAAAATCCCCTCATTAAACATTCACAAACGAAAAAACGGGGCTTTTAATAAATCCAAATGAGATCGGAGCACACCGTCCTCCCCGAGCGTTCAAAACGAACCGGACGGTTAATTTTCGGGCGTCGCGGTGCGCCTCCGCGGAATGAAGTAGCCGAACGAAGACACGGCTGACCGGGGAATTTCATTCTCGCGCTCGCTCGCCAGGTGTCTGGCTACCGTCTCTCCTCCCCCTCCCCCTTCCCGCTCTCTCCCTCTCTGCCTCTCGTTCGCTCATGTTTTATGCGAGTGGACGGACACAGCGGCAATTTACATTTATTTTCGAGCGCGATGCGCAAGCGACGCTGAAAAGTATTAGTCGCGCGGCGTTTTCGGCTTTGATGCCCGGACAAGTAATCGGATTGTCCGGTGTTTCGAAGGGCTGGTAATTAGTTTTTGAGGCGCTACCAGGGACGAATAATTCTGTACTGCAATTTGTCTTGGGCTCGGATTGGTATCGACTGGTGGGATTGGAAAATTAATTACGCCTTTGAAGTGTTAATTGTAGATTACTTGAAGTAGTTCGTTTAACTGTATCAGAGCTTCATTTACGTCCGCAAGATGATCATTTTATGAACTAATCAAATGTTTTATTGACTCTGCGAATACTTCTGTCTGCCTTTTTTTTTATAGATATTCGATATTTCTCATATTAAATTTACGACATTTAACTGTTTTGAGTACCAAGAAATTATTTTCACTTTACATTGATTATTCCGTTACGACGTACGCGTAAAGCAATAACATTTTATCGAGGCTACAACTGTTCTTTATATACGCGACCGAGGCATATTTTACAAATCTGAAAAAGGCCACTCGCACTGTTAATTTTAACAAGCGCAAGTCACCTCATAAACCTTCCCCACCTTAAGCCCGCAAATGAATTCGTTAACCGAAAGGGAACTACGTCAGAGATTTTTCCAAGTTCCAAAGGCCGCGACAAAATCCGGGCGTCCGCTTAATCCGCGCATCTCATTTATCAAGCCGCGACGTCGCGAGGTCTAGTTTTCTTCGGGGAGCGCGGCGCGGCTCTTGGACCGCTGCCACCGGGAAAAAGAGTACGGCGCCGCATACAAGCCGACGTAACCTCCTTGAAAGCCGAGCGCGCGTTACATGCGCATCGCGGAGAAAAGGCCGGGCCGAGAGTGTCTCTTTTGATTTGTCTCTGGACATGGCCGCGGCTTTCGCTCCGAGCCCTCTATGCGAGCGCGCTCCGAAATAGAAGCGCTCTCCTCTCGCTCCTGGAGAGTGCCGCCGGTTTGTTATGCCGCCGTTTCTGGGTCAATGCGTTCGGCTGCTCTTATTGCGGAAAATCGCTATTTTAGAATTTAAAGCACTCGCGAGCTTTCTTTTCTCTAAAGAGACGTTGATTAATCGATCGGAACGTTTTGCTCTTCGGGTGCCTTGGATAATTAATTTCTTGCCGAACAAAGTCTAGGAATTATTCAAACGTGAATTTTCACTTAAAAATTGCAAAATAAACTCGAAAGCAATGCAAATTCATCGCACGAACGCGTAGAAACTTTTTTAACGATCGTAATCTTTAATCCAGATAAAAATCTTCCGCAGTCAAAACGCACTTTATACTCGTATTTTTTTTTTTTTTTTTTTTTTCGTACCGGAAGGCATAAAATCGGATTAGGCTGCACTAATGCCTCTTTGGTGAGCGCGAACTTTCGCTCCCAGCAAACATTTTCCCATTGCAATATCAAAGCGACGCACGAAAATAACGCAACCGCGATCGCGCGGGTTCGGATCAAAACTCTCTTATCCCCCCGCGCTCGGCGATTCTCCGCGCAAATACTGCATAAATAAATATTTACATAAATAACGTCTATTTCGAAGGTAAGTGAGCGCGCGAAGGATCCCACGTCCGGCGATCGGCGGGCGCGCGCGCGAGGAGAGGGTTTTATACGCTCCGCAATTATGGTCCGGCGCGTGGGCATTTAGAGGCCTACGGTTTCTCTCATTCTCCCGAGTTAAATGCAAGCGAGGAAATCGAGAGAATATCGCGCGCCGAGGGATTATCTCGAAATTTATCGCCGCGGCGGACTTCTCTCGAGCTGCGTACGTCTAGATTTCCGCCTTCCTTTTCGTGGCGGCGCGAAAAAAACGGAGCGAAACTCGGGTAAATCTTCGCGCGGAGCTTTGCAAAGGTTATCGAGCGCGTCGCCGCTTTTCTGGAATACACGGCATGACTTAATAATTCTCGACGATTTGATTGGGGCAATCGTAGATATGGTTATTTTTATGGGTGCGAAATTTAGCGGCTGTTATCTTAATTGAAAAATGGTATTTACATTTACCTGGCGTAATTGTACTTTACGATCTTTATTGCGCTTAGTTGATAAATTCCGAGACAGTGTGAATGATATTTGCGTTCGCGGGAAAATGTGAGCATGCAGCTTCGAATGAAATTTTGTAAGTGCAATTATGATTTGCTATTAGTAAAATATGGATTTTAAATAGCTACCATATCGGAACGTTTTATTAGCTTTTTGATAAGATTATTACGCAGTATTACAATATTTTCCGGATTTCTGAGATTTTGTTGCAGCCTGAGACTTGACTTTTGTGGAATCTCTTGGATTACTTTGCTTAAGAGATTGAAAAGGGTTTATATTTATAGAGCGGACTACAGGAAATTTAATTTGAAACTGTTTCATTTTTTACGGCTTACGTGAAATTTACGATCGCTTATGTTTTTTCACTTGGGTATTTCCCCCTTTAACTTTCTAAATAGATTAGTGCTAATGGCACATTTTCGAGGGAACAAACTTTTATCCAATAAACTGTTTTTTTATTATCTCCCTATACTTTTCGAAATTTTTTTAAAGCTTCCAGTTAAAACAGGCGTGTGATTTTGAGTTAAAAAAATAACTTTTACAGTCAAATAGGAAATTTAAGACATCAAATAAAATCTTCAATCCCAAATGATTAAAGTAATGATCTCATCGCACATAAAATGAAGAGGACAGTAATTAATTAGCGGCAGCGTAAATAAACACATATCTAACGTGCAGCTCTCCATTCCTCATAAAACGCGAATCAAGGAATCCGCCGTTCCTCGTCCAATCCATAAATCTCGGGCAGCCGATCTTGTTTCAGAAATAGCCGCATTAATTAAAATCACTCAAATAGCCATTAATCCCGAGCTCGTAATTCCCTGCTCCCCCAACAAGGGAAAAAAACCTTCTCCTCCGCTAATCCTCGGCGAGCGATATAACCCATAAACAGATCTATATTTCCCGGCGGATCGCCGCGGTATAATAGAACAATGAGAGGGTAAAAAACTGGACGATGAATATACTGGCGCATGCGCGCACGCAACCGTATACCGCGCGACGATTAACTGCGGATCTCTCGTCGCGCGCACGCGATCGCGTTTTCGCGCCGGCGGTTATCGCTCGCGGGAAAAGGACTCGGGAAAAGGGAGGCAGGAACGGCCGCCGATGCAGGCCGTTTTATATACCGCGGAGGAACGAAACGCGGCTTTTAGCGGGCCCACGCGAGAAAACGCGCGTCGACGAGCCTGCGTTCGACGTAAGTATACGCGGGCTTTTACGCGCACCTCTTCGACGGAACTGAATGCAAGGAAAAATTCAATGGCGCGAGAGAGGATTCGAAAAATCGGAGGCTTCTCGCTCGCGGAAGAATAGGGCTTGATCAAGTAAGTTATGCGATTCGAATGCTTGTGATGCTTCTTGAAAAATCAGATTTTACGGGGCTCCAGCGAGGCCCGAGGTCCATTACGTTTCATTGCTCGCGGTAATAGAATATAAATTAGTAATTTTGATATTTTCAATTTCGCATATACTGCCCGGATACCCCCCTGAATATATTTCAGCATTTTCGGGCTGGCAGAGTGCGGGTTTTTTCTTGAAAACACTTAAAAGCCCTGCCTCTCCGAGTCGGACTCCGTAAAAGTTCTCGCGCCTCCCAGAATCCAGAAAAACAAGCCCCTCTCGCGCCGCGCGGCTGAAACAGAGCGAGCAGAGATCCGATCGCCGGCGATGCGCTCGTTCCCTTGCACATTACGATCGGCCGGGCTTATTAAATTTTGGTCGGCTCTCTTCATACAGACCTCTCTCTCTCTCTCTCTCTCTCTCTCTCTCTCTCTCGGAGTCCGTGAGACGACGCGCGTGGCGAACCGTTCCGGTTTCGTATACACTTACACCCACGAAACAGTGGGATTTATTTTAACGAGCGGCCGAGCGGCGGAGAGAAGTTAATGGGTCGCGGATACCGATTTGCGCCGTGTTCGGGGCCCCGAGACTTATGTCAACGTCAGCGATGCATGCGGGGAATATATCATGCGCCGACCACTGGACGACAACGCGCGCGCCCGCTCTTTTATGACCAGCTGACCGACGCCAGAAGGAGCCCCTGACGACGAGTGGCTTAAAGAGGCCAAAAAGCTTTCGGTTTCTTTTCGCTCGCCTTTTTTTCCCCGGGGGATAATGAGGGTCTGTGCGCTGTAAGTGCGCAATTAAAGAAACGGGATGTTTCGAGGGCTTTTTGCGATTGTTAATTAAACTAGCTTTTGGGTGGGATGATTTTTATAAAACTGCGGAGCGGCGGCAGAAATTTTCCTGGAGTGCTCGTATTTTTAATTTTCTCTGTGCACCGATTGGAGAGGAAAGCTCCACGTCATTTTTATTCATTTATTCAGTATAAAAAGTAACGTAAATACAGCGCCACTCTGAGTAATGATGATTTATTGACCACCGGTTTACAATAATGGAATTTCTTAATAGCTACCTTATGGAAAGTCTGATAACTATCACTGTGAAGTAATAAGTACTTTGATGTCTGCAAGAATTTCTGATAAATTTGTCATTCTGTGTCAGCATTTAATATTAATTTTTCTTAGAAGTAGACACACGAGTAACGTGAAAATTAACGCCACAAAGAAATAATATCAAGGATCAGTGAGATAAACATTCTTATTCTTTCCAACAATTGCAAGCATAAAATTTCGTACGTTAGAGAGAGAGAGAGAGAGATGAACAAGCCGCTCGCTCGCATTGATGCAAGTGAGAGGGGAGATCGGTCGTGCACATTTCGGCGAGCGGAGGCGCTTGCTCGCTTCTGCCGCGTTATGGCGCCCGCTCACCGACTCCTCATCTCGGTGCTATGGGGAATTGCTCTTTGGCCGTTTCTCGCGGCGAGGTTCCAGTCCAAAGTCTGAGAGTGATGCTCGAACTTCGCTTCTGTCCTCGCTTCAGTGAGCAAGTGAAGTCTCCCATGGCTTTGTCGGGGAAGGAGAGAAAGAGAGAGACGAAATAATGACGTTACACACATAAATATTATGAACATTCGAAGTCTCACTTGATTTCGAAAGTAATAATGCAATAAAATAAAAACATTATTAGATTCAGGTCGTATAAAAAGCATAAAATTGAAGCAAAAGATAAAATAATAACGATTAAATATATGTGGATCGTAATTTAGTGATCTGTAAAAAAATGTCCCCACTTTTTTACAGCATTTCTCATTGTTATTTAAAGTACTGGAATATAAAATTCAAGCACCTCCCGGTCCAGTGCATTGTATCGTGGGAAGGTCCTTGTCCCCTAATCCGAGTGTACACTTGTCGAACGAGGCTATTTTATGTGAAGCGGAATTTATGAGCCGGGCTACGAGGAAATCTTGAATAAGGGCCTGAAAATATAGTGGAAAGTCGAGTACCCGTAGATAAGTCGTTTCCCGTCAACGTCGGTGGTTTTCCAATAAAGTCAAATTTTAAAGCACTTGTGTTAGCCTAACACATCATAAATTTCGTTAAACATGCAGGTTCAGTATTTCTGATAGTCAGGTACACCGCCGAAGAATGCGGAGTTGTAATTAAAAGCTAGATTTTTAATTTACTTTGTTTAAAAAAAAAACTTGTTTAAAGCTAATGTCGTAGGTACAACACATTTACTACGTATAAGTATACTTAACTATTACACGCGATGTGCAAAGTTTATTGGCAAACAAAAGATAATGCTATAAGTATCCGCAGGTTTATTGCTTCCTTAATAATCTCATTATGATTATTGTTAATAAATATTATTTGCATAACAACAGAATTGCTCTAATTTTATTATAAAGCAGCCCATTATCTTTAATTTATCTATCACCTATACGTGTTCCATTAACGAAAATTCATGCGCCTACTAGTTTGATTACTCGTATAGGCGAACAGAACCTGTACAGTGCAGCTAATGGCTGCAGAAATCAATAGAGGCTTTTATATCTGCAAACCGAAAATGGCTTCTAACGATTATCATCGTCGCGTACTTTGACAACATTTCAATTGCGAAAACAAATTCCATCGTTATTCGAATAAAGATCCAGGCGTCAAAAGCCCGCTCATCCTCAGCTTCCTTATGACCCAGTGCGCCCGGTAAAAAAAGCCGCCGCCTCGGCTTCCTCCCGGGAGCAGCAACAGTCCGGCCGAGAGGAGCTGCGCATCGGCATCCGATCGCTGACTAGCGGGCATCACCCACACGCGGCTCGGGGCTGGAAGTGGGAATCGGCTCTTTGCCCTCTCTCTCTCGCTCCCTCCCCGCACCTCTCTTTCTCCGCTTCTTTTGCCTCCGGAGCCCGGCTCTCCGCACGCCTACGCAGCCGCTACGTATACACTGGCTCGAGCGCGTGCCGTGAGCCCACCACCAACCACCGCGACGTGTGCGTTGCTCCCTTCTTCTGCTCTCTCTCTCTCTCTTCTTTGCCTACGACTCTGCGTGCCGGCCACGCGCGCTAGTAGGCACTCGACAGTCTCGCGACACGCGCGCACCCGGACGCCTTCTTTCTGCCGGAACTCGAAGGGAGGAGAGCCAAGTTCCAGTCCTCTCCCCGGGGATATATCGAGAGGAAATTTCGAGTGAGCCTTTGCGAAAGTGGGCCGAGATAATGGCTTTTGAGTGTCCGCCGAATCGACTTGCGATCTCACGGACGTGACGACTGGCCGCGAGGCGCTGTCGAGAAAACTCAGCAGTGAAATTATCATTCGGCTCGGTGTAATGTGCGGTGAAAAGTGCGCGTTACCGGCCGAGGATTGAAAATCGTTGGCTGTCGGCGGTAAACGACTCGAGTGTGTTGCTCGTGAAAAATCTTGAAAACGGCCAGTGCGCACCGGCAACGTCGGCATCCGTGAAAGTCCGCCGCTTCCTTTAAAGGCGACAATCGCCGAAATATCTGCCCGGCAGATAAGAAGAGCCGCGTGAATGCGTCCGAGGCTCGATTAAAAATCCGCCTCGGCGTGTAAACAAAGAGAGAAGGGGGCAGGACAGCGTAATCGAGCGGCGATATATGTGATAGATCGCGTTCGGTAGCGGCGATCCATCCTGACGGCGCAATAAAATCTGCGAGCTCGGCGTTAAGGTGGGAAAGCAAGTACATAGAGATTGGAAATCAGCGCGCCGATATACGTACAAATTCGCGTGGGCGCGGAAGGCAGCCGCGGCGCCAACCTGTTGCTCAAGATCACGCGCAAGCGCGAGACCGAGAGCGTACAACGCTTTCCACAAAGCGCGCTGCTGAATGATTCACTTTTTTGCGAGCGAGTTTTTGCGCCGCTCGAAGAGGAGGACACTGCGACGGGGGGGTTTCTCGGCTTGTGTTTAGTCGGCAAATACAGCTCGGAGGAAATATTTCGATATACATATACCCGTCAAAGAGAGTTCGATCGACAGCGCGTTCCGAGAGAAATGAAAATCGTCGAATAAAGCCAAAGAAGCGACGATGGCTCCGTCGGCGAGAACTTACCTGTCGGCGGCTCTGCTGCTGGGCTGCTTGTCGCTGCTGGCCGGAGCCTCGACCGACGAGCTGCTGCAGTGCCGGGCGAACCTGACGTCGAGCATCAGGAACGAGACGATCTTCGCCGAGCGCGTCAAGCAGTCGGACTACGTGTTCACCGGGAAGATCAAGGACATGCGCGCCGGACGTCTGCACGTCAAAGTGAAGAGGGCGATGAAGGGTCGCCTGGGGGAGATCGTCGAGCTCGAGGCGAACGACACCTGCGCGGCTTACATCAGGCGCAGCTTCACCGGCATCTTCATGGCCAGGAGGGCCGAGGACGCTCGAGTGGTCATGCACTTCGGACCCCTGCCGCTGACCCTCGCCAACCTCGACCGGGTCAACGCTGCTGTCAAAGGTGGGTAGGCGGGAAGGGGATTGTTTTCGTAGCATTGTGCGGCTGTGACGGGAGGTGATTGATAAAGTGCTGGTACTCGGATTTCGAGGATGACGGGGATCGTCAGTGTCGATTGGGATAGCAGATTATTCACGAGACTGATAGGATCGCTTGAATTAATGGAATGAAAACAAGAAATTGTCCGATTTGCCGAATTCTTCGCGAGACTTGGCATTTGTTTTTATGATCCATCATTATTTTTTAAAGAATGGTTC
This sequence comes from Ormyrus pomaceus, assembly GCA_900474385.1. NCBI lineage: Eukaryota > Metazoa > Arthropoda > Insecta > Hymenoptera > Ormyridae > Ormyrus > Ormyrus pomaceus. Next base: position 32,909 of record UCOM01000737.1, on the reverse strand, counting down.
AAGATTGACTTTTGCGCGAGTACGTTCAGCGCCCGCATATTAAAACTAATATATTTGTTCACAGAGACATAAATTCACGTAATAATAAGTCAAAAAGCGAAGTTGTAATTAGCCTCGGAGCTTGTGAATTAGAGCAGTTCTAATTATAAGAAATTTAAAAACTAGTTTGAAAGCACACTGTAAGACTTACGAGAAATGCGAAATCTCTAGATCTACGTTAGGTAAAATTTATACATTTGAAGGATTTAGAAAATTATTGATGCTTACGATTTGAATATTAATAATTTATTAAACGTAATTAGAGTTTCACGTTTTAGTTAGAAGTTTCACGTTTAATGCAAAAACATTGTAAAATGCATAAAATTAAAATTTTTATTAGCATTTAAATACCAAATCAAAAATATCATAAATTATAACATGAAATTCTAATGAAAAGTTTTGCGTGACAAATTTCCAAAGCAACGTAAGAAGATTTACAGTTATTTAATCTTATTTTTAATTTCAAACTAAACACAAGAAATAAATTTCTTTTTTTAAATTTCAAATCTTTCGAAACTGTGTTAGTCATAGGCGAACAATCTGTCTTTAAATAAAAAAATGTCAAATAAAATCCATCCTCTTTTTATCGTTTAGATGCATAAAAGCTAACATTCACGCGATTTCAGTGATAATTATTCAAATCAAATAAATAATAAATAGTTTTAAATATCCACTCAGTTTTCACGATAAGCAGTCATTTTTTGCGTTGCAGATAATAAAGAGAGAATATTTCTAGCCGCTCTAATAAATTAATACAGACATTGTAACGTCTTTTCTATCTCTAGTTCTTTGAATTTCATTATGCAAATCCGAAATACTCGCTGTTATGACTCTCATGTTTATTTTAACTGTAAGATAAACAGGCTTTTTTGAACAAGTAAATACTTGATGAAAAAAATTATTTATATTCCGATAATTATATGCATCAAGTACGTTTACAATTGTTACTCATTTAACATATTTCCCATAATGAGATTCAATATAAGACATTCTCTTACCTTCAACTGTTCGCTAATTTCTGATGAGATCATTAGCCTAGAATACAAGCTAATTAGCATCCTCTTTTCATTTAAATAATTGTTATCGATATACAACGTCGATTGCTAGAATACACATTAAGATGCAAATCTCAATATCGCCAACAACGCTAACGCCGCGAATCTTAAAAATTCGCAAAAGATTTACGATTTTGTTTTCACAACGCATCGCGCGCGCCCGCAATCCCGTAAAATATTGTTTATTTATTCGCGCATCGCGTATAAATAGCGGAGAGAGAGGATTACGCGATTTTTCAGACCTCTTGCTCCCGAGGCGCTATGCAGCCGCCGCGCTCCGAAAACAAAAGAAGTCGCGAGGCGCGCACTTTTTTATCGCGACCCGATTAATTATGCAGCGCGACTCGCGTTACGCCCGCGGAGAAAGCTGTCACCGAGCTCTTTTCTCGCCCCCCCCCCCCCCCCCCGCGCGAGAGCTATCTTTCTTTGCCGCATCGGTGCGAGGATCGATTTACGTTATAAATACTAGTCGAAGCTGCCGGCTACTGCCCGGAGATAAATCCCTGAGATTCTACGCTTTATTTCGGGGGCTCGAGTGTTTATAAATAGGTTCCCTAATTTTTAAAAAAGTTTACGCTCTCTAACTCGTGCTTTTTTCTCCCGCCGCGGTGTTGTCGTTTGTTGCCTGGATCAAAATTTTGAGGCTTCTATTATTCGCTCTGCTGAAGACTTTTCATTGATTGGTATACAATAATTTTGTAATGCGTAGATTAATTATAATACTAGTCCTTCAGAAAGATTCTAATATATTCTATATAAATAGAAAGTTTGTGCACGTACTAGATTCGTTTTACAGTTTTATGACAGGCTAATATCTAAAATGTGTCAAATTTAAATACCTAAAGTAAAGTACACATATCCCGATTAATCAGCATCTGAAAAGTTAACTTTAATTACGTCCAGAAACTTAAGTCCAAAGCATCAGAATGAATTTCTAAATTCATCGGACAGGCAGGAATTTAAATCAAAATTTCACTTGTACAAATTTTTACCACCGCTTCTGCGTTCCGCGCGGCCGATCAATCCCGATCAGTTTCCCGGCTCCAATTACAACCCAAGAGTTTCGGCTAATTAATTTAGCCGCGCGGAATGATGTGCAGGCAGCCTTTTTTCCGAGAGAAAGGAGCACGTCCCTCTCTCTCTGTTAATAATAATTCGCGTAATTGCTTTTTCGATTGGGGAGGGCAATTTACAGGAGAGCGCTGCACTACAGTTAGATGTCACGCGGCGCCAATTTCGATCGGAGCAGCTGCGACCGACAGCGATCCGAGTGCGTAATCGCCGTCACCGCTCTCGTGTATATCAGCTCTCCGCTACCCGTTCCGAGAGAGATGGACTTTTCTCGTAATTGCCCGATCGATCGGAATTAATTCATTAATCACGCTAATTATAATATTCGCCCCGCTCGATTTCCGAAGCTTCGCGGCCTGCTTTTTTTTTCTTCGAGTCGTTTTTGTTCGCCGTTGTTATCGACCTGCCGGGGGTAATAACGCGTATATTCGAGGAAAAGGAGCGGCTGTAATTATTCGAGTGCGCGGCGACAAAAGTCCGTGCCTTTAGGTACGTCCTTGAGTAAGTATCGACATTCACCGATACCTCATAAATTTTCGAGATACATAAATTAATTTTATAAAAAGTGCATTTTAAGCGGGAAGTCGAGTTTATTTTTAATAACGCACTTGCCGTGTAATTCGATTTATTTAATAGTATGTAAATTTTAAATAATGAATAAAAAAAAAATGATCCTTAATCGCACCCGAAAGACCCAATCTGTAGCAGGAAATTGAAAGTTTTAAACAAATTTTGTCATTACGATTAACTTTCCATTTTCCGTACCGCCGACTCCGAATGCGAATCGTTCTTCGAGAATCGTCGTTTAAAAAATATTTCCAATCCGCGCTTCACCGAAAAGCCGCCGACAATAACTTCTCATCGGCATTCAGCTAATATCCGAGCGACGCCAGAGGCTTTTATATCGGCCATCTCGCGCCGCCTACAAGTACCACTCTTCCCTAATGACATTCAATTAAATGCCGGCTCTTTCAAATCAGTACACACAATCGAGTATTCAGAGCCCCGAGCCGACGAGCGGCCCGCAAAAAGAGTCGAGGCGCGCGAGGTAACAAGGTGTCACTGTCATCGCGCAGCGGCAGCCCCCGCCTAATCTCGATAATTTACAATTCCGCGCTCTTATTTGTCTTGTCGGGGACGGGGGGCTTGTCTTATCGATACGCCGCAGGTACACAAGGCGCTTGTCGGACACGAGGCGAGCGGCGCCGTACCTTATGGAATGCGCCGCGCGCCGGCAGGCGACTGGCGCTGGGGGGGGGGCTGAATTCTGGATGCTCTCTTTTGCCCGCGCTGCTCCCGTACGGCGAAGCATCGGCCGGGTGAATTGCGGAGGACGAGCTTCGGAGGATGATCGATCGTCCGACGGGGGAGTGTATCCGTATCGATGCGACGCGGTTTTAAAGACGAGTTCGGAGAATTGAATTAGCAGGCGAACATTGTTGGCTGGTCATTTTTGGGGTAGCGATTGATTTATTGGTTAAAAGCTCAGGATACTTACGTCTGAAAACGTTTCTATGACTATATATAAATGTATTATAAAGAAACTCTTAATTTATAGGAGGCTGGAAAGTCAATATATTGAGTCTATAAGGGTACAAAAAAATTAAATCATGATACTGCATAAAAATAAAAAAATAAAAATACGAACAGCCTCCTCCGGTTTCCTCGAAACCCCGAAAGATCAATTCCCACAATAATTCGAGTAAAATTAAAAGCCGAGTGTAAAAGGGTCAGCTCGGACCCTCGGGCGCCAAGCGCGGCGCGTTCATACATAAATGCAAGACGCGTGCGCGCGTCTCGCGCTCCAACACGGCATGTATATACCCCTTCGATGTGTTTATGGGCGCGTTTGATGATGCGGCCGGTCGATCCGACGACGGGCCGCCCCTTGATGTTTTTCGGCCCCGGCGATCGGGAGCCACGCTTCCTCTTTCATTAACGTGTACAAGTGCGTGCTGCTGTCACGCTGTCGGCGGGAAATTATGCGGATTGCGAGGTAGGCGCTTCGTTTATGTCCCCGCTGAAGCTGGAGGGACGATTGGGTTTTTTTCGGCCTTTTCTGCGCTTGTTTTTAGTCCAGTAAATTATTGAAGTAGAAAAATTACTGGGCTTCGTGCGAGGGAGGGTTACGTAAAAATTGACGATAAAGTATACTACAATCTTACCTTACAAATCTCTATCGCAATGCGAAAAATGTGCGCTTTCATTTTACAGGTGGATACACTGGCGCGTAATCACTTAGTGCCAAAGAAAATGATAAGAGCGAGCAGTAACCCAATGTACACTGTTGCTAAACGATCCCGTAAAATATTCGTTTCATTAAATATCGAAAGCGCGCGCGGGCACACCTTCATATAGAAATTGATTGTTCCCTCTACAGCCGGAGAAAGTTTATGCCCACTTACGGACGCGGTTCCGAATAAAATTGCCTTAAACTATTTCTCGAAAGCTCTCTCGGGGATAAATCGTGTTACCCCTCATAAATCTTCGCGCGCCGAAGACCTGAATTACCGTCAGAAGCACTTCGTGAAACGAAGCCGCTCATTGAGCGCGTTACGTGCGCCTTCGCGTAACGGGGGGATAGGCGGCTAAATCTCTGAACAGGCGCGATTCGTGTCATTGACAGCGCGTACACGCAATAATCATCAACGCCGTATGCATTTGATCAATTAAAGCCGCGGCTCGGCGCGAGATAGCCGCGGGGCGGAGGGGGGAAGGCGGCAAGTACGTCGACCCGCTTTATCTAGGCGAATATAGATGATCTACATACGGGCTTACGATTATCAGTATGGAGCTACGGAGCTGCGGCTTGTGTCTACTTGTGCGAGAGTTTGCGAGGCGGTGTGACCTTTGATGTCGACTTTTACTGGCGCGCTGTGATTAGCGAACTCTGTAACAATGTTGGAACGTTGTGAAAGTGTAAATATCATGGTAGAATGAAAAGAAGCAAACTGATTTTTATAGCTTATCCTTTAAATACACTTTTAAAAAGTTAGAAAGAAAATAGAAAATTTTGGTTGGCGATATTAAAATTGAATTATGAGTCGGTAGTGAAAAGATTCGTAGTGAATGTTTTATTACTCTCAATAAATATAATTTTTCAAATAATCTTGCGCAATTTTTCTAATCTTTGAAATGTTTACAAATAAATGTTAATATTACGTTGCGTAGAATCGATGCCTTTATTTACAGTTAGCATTTCAATTAGCACTTGTCTAAGAAAATGTAATCACAAGTTTGCTGTTTGATATGGGATTTTAATGTAAACACGTTGAAAAGGTAAAAAGTAGTCTTAATTAACACAGCTATAAAGAATGATTAGATTCTACGATTTTCGGATTTATTGTTACAAGCGGAGAGGCAATTTATTTTCTCATAAAGGAATAAGCAGTTTTATTACAGCCCTTAAAAGCCATTCATTATTTAATTGACGCAACATTGTCTAACTGCATTTAATTTCTAAGAAGTTACTCACTGAAAAGAAACGCTGTTTGTCTCATACATCGGCTTAATCAATTACAATCTTATAGCTTCCAGTTAGGAATTTATCTTCTAACTTACATGCAACGTTTATATTCGCGCCATATTTCGTGCTTTCTATACAATTTTTATTCCGCATCTTAATCGTAAAGTTCGTGATTTTATGGTATTCGATAAAATCTCGTAGTAAAATTTAATTTTTTTTATTTTACATTCTAAATATAAATAACAGTAAAACTAAACAATTTATTAATTTATCATTGCGGATTGTTATTAATATACATTGTTGGCATACATTCCGCCGGGTGGCTCTAAAATCAGGAATCGATAGTGTAACATTACTTTCCCACACTCTTACCGCATGAATTATTGACAAATTAATAAACCTGCGCATAAACTATCGGTACCACGCTGCACAAATAATCAATGGGCTCATTATTCACATTCCGATAATGAATTGGCCTGTTAATTGGCGATTTTTGCTAGCAACCAACTCTCGCCACCTTAACCGCTCAATCTCGCAGAGCTCGGAAGTGCCTGCCGAAAAGCCGTCACCCCCAAAAAAGTGTATTATTTACGAAACGAGGCAGAGACATCCCGCGGCGTGCAAAAAGGCTCCGCTTGACGCGCGTCTCATTGTGCCGCTCGGAAATGGAAAGCTCTTGCGCGCGCTACCTGCATGAGACGACAACACCTGGAGCACATAACTGCGCGATCGGCGTCGCGCGCCCACGTATAACGCATAATGCGGCTAAGTCTCCTCGACTCCGCTGCCTACCTCGCGGCTGATGGGATTATACTGTAGTCGCCGAGCCGGCAGTTTTTTTCTATCCGAGATCGAAAATTCTCTCTGTCCTCCCGGAGAGTGAGTATTTTAATGCGATGTCGATATGCCGCGGAAATTTCTCGGCTAATGGTGTATTGGCTGAAATTCGATACGATTTATTGGCGCTTCTGAATAATCTGTGGAATTAAGCCGTTATTTATTTTAATTGACCGGAGAAATCGAGGGTTTTGTAATAATGAATTCTTGTAAATATCATTGGTTATTGTGAACGACAGGAACAACACTCTTCTAAATCGTTTATAATACAGAATTAAAATAATTAATTTTTTAATTTCAGTGTGTCAAACAAAACTTCAGCACGCCTAAATACAACTGCCATTAACATTTAAACATTCAAATAAATGAAAACCACTAAGAGAGAGCGAGAGAGAAAGGAATCATATAAATTACCGAGGCGCGCATAGAAGGCTAAGCAAAACCGCAGCGCAGAGTATACGGCGCGCGAAAATTGACGCACGCACGCTACTTCGCTTTAACGCGAAGCCAACCTACGCGATGTTCCGCGGGTCCGGTGTGCGCCGTCGTCTACCGCGAAACTGTTCCCCGACACCACGCCCAAGTGCGAATAGTTACACCGAGACGCCAGGTGCGCGAGACTGGCTGATGAATTTCTTTTCTCGCCCCGCGCTCTCCTCCGCCTTTTTCTATTCTCGCTCCGTGCGGTTGCACGACATTTCCGAGAGAAAGTCGTACGAACGCGGCGATGACGAGTCGGCGACGATGATGTAGGCTTCTGGTTGATGATGTCTTTTGTCCTTTTACGATCGAAGCGCGAGTGTGAGTTACGTTTTAAGAATCAGAGTACAGTTATGTACTGATTACTGAATTAATCTATAAAAAAATAATAGCGTATTCGTCGCTGCAACGAAAACTATCTATATGTATATAAGTAAAACAGGTAACATCATTTCATGTTTAACGCTTAGAAAAACTTGTAGTTCGTACTGAAAAGTGATCTGAGGTTACCAAGTTTGAACCAAACCAAGGTCGGATGTTGGCGAATTAGACTATGACGCCTCAAGACGTCATCCCGGCCCGGAACCGTAAAAGCCCACGTTACATTATGACATTTTTTTAAAAAGTTGATAAAAACGTTTGAAAGACCTTATCAAGGCTTGAAAATGTACAGATATAAGTCTTCGAGCGCGCTGAACACACTTCTGCAGTCAGAATTGTAAAATACAAAATGGCGGATCCAATATAGCTGATGCCTTTTTGAACTAAATTTGATATTTGTCACTGATTATAGTAGAAATAATCTGTAAAAACATACCAAGGCTTGAAAATATTCAGACTGGTATTTGTAATCTACGATATGAATCGTGTTTAGTGACCTCAATAACTCTAAGGAACCACTTTGGTCCTACTTAACTACTCAGAAAAACTATGACACCTCAAGGCGTAATCCCGACCCTCTAAGGGTTAAAATAGACTAAAATTAAACAGGGTACAAAAATAAAATCATTTGCATACAAATAAACGGTCTAAGTAGTGAAAATAAAGTAGAAAAATAATTGAACAGGGTAGGTTTGAATTCTTATATTGGCCAAATAACATCGGGGAATTACCTGATGTATACGCGGCGGGAATTGACGGTACAAATCATCTCCAATATTTCGCAACTACATAATAATATTAGTGATTAAGAAATAAGTGCAATTGTAATGCTAAAGAAAAAGGATTGCTAGCGTGTCACAAGCATTTGACTATTACTGATTCGTAAAAAATTCAAAAGTGATTGATATATTTTAGAGTACTATTCTCTGCTTGTCAAAAAGCTTCCATTTTTCGATTGATGCGAAAGTAACGATTCTGTCCCATTCTCTTCCATTTTACGAGCGAATCAGCGGGGGAAATTCCCTGCCGCGGTGCAAAAAGAAAAAAAAAAAAGATCCAAGCCAACAGCCCTGTTAACGACCTCGTGCAGCTGTTCCGAGGTTTCATCGCGAGCGTGGAGGTCAGAAACGTCAACGCTTAGCGGCGGGTGGCGTCGATGTTGCGGACATCACTGCTGATAGTTCTTGGAGTAATGCAGGCTCTAAGGTCGTTTGTACGCGATGATTCAAAGTTGAAACTCGAGGAGGATGCGGTTACGCAGTTAAAACTTACTTGTATTTATGTGGTGCATAGTGGCAATTTAGAATCCGGATTATAAGGTATAAATCTTGTCAGGGTAATTTCTTTATCATTTTTATTTTCCTTGCTCATATTCGCATTATTATTATTGGTATAAGTTTTTATTATTTCAAACCATCTTATTAATTAAATTTCTAACTGCAATTGCGCTTACAACAAATAACAGATCCTCGCACGTTCCGCAAAGTATCGGGTGCAAAATAAAAAGCGCCGGAGTCAAAAGTCAGTCATATCAATTTCGAAATTAAATTCCAGCCGGCACCGCCTCGAGCACAGCTCGCGCGAGAGAGCTTTGATTAAGAGAGCTCGCCTTTAATAAAAAGAAACGACGCATTATAATAATAAAGCATTACATCAAAGAAATTCAATGAAAACCATAATTTTCCCATCCTAATTACTCAAGGAGAGATCGGGCATCTAGGAGCGCGCTCTCGTGAGGGGGAGGGAGGCGTAGCGAGGATTTTCGCCCGGAGCTCCGCGCGCAGATGAGTCCCAGGCTTGATAGCAATCAAAGTCATGAGCTGGGATACGGCAATAAAACGCGATTTCATATTAAGGTTAGATTTACGATAGGTGTCCTGCGCGTGACTTTTATTCGGGGGGGAAGGAGAATTAGTTGAATTTAATTATTGTACGCCGTGTTTATGTAAGCCGCGGGAAAGCTTTTCTCGCATTCTAGATTAATCGCGCGAAAAGTGTTTCAGAACAGTCGCTGGCTTGGACTGTCGAGGATAAAATTTAATTTTACAAATGACTTCGGTACAACTAAATAATATTAAAATGTATTTAATATAAAATCTGTTCGAAATGTTCGAACGCAGTAACCCAAATTTGGACTTGCTATTGCACATGATGCTTTACTAATAAAATTTTCCCTTTGTTCCACACCTCGTTCCGTCTACCTCATTTCCATTTTAATGAAGCATAAAATCACTGGGAATTTCATTATTCCTATGAATCACCGCGAATCATCCGAGCAAAGTGCCTAACAACAATCGCCAACGCCGAGGAAGGAAACGAAAACTAATCAAGTCGATCCTAAAAAAGTGCTATCTCCTCTCTCTCTCTCTCTCTCTCTCTCGTAAAGTTAGCACCTTCGCTACAAGCCTCGAGCCGGCAATTAATTTTCCGCTCGGGCTGCAGTACTGACAATACTTCGGCGCGCGTCATAAAAGCCGGCAAGTGCCGAAAACTCGTCGTCGTCGCCGCGCTGCACCAACAAAAGGCGCCAATCGTTCCGGCACTTGCACGCAGCCACTCTCTCTCTCCTGCATTGTTCGCTCGTAAAACGCAACAGATCGACGCGCAATCGCGATTTACAGCGCGACGCGCGCAGGCATTCCGCCCGGGGCTTCATTTCTCGACGCGCGCCTCTACGTGCGTGTATATCGGGGAAAGAGAGAAAAGCGAGTGCATTTGCGCGATGCGTTCATCGCGTGAGCGAAGGCCGGGGGGACACGCTGTTCCGCGGCTCGATCTGCTGGCGCGGTTTATCTTTCTCGTGAAATACGGCTTTTATTTAGAGGGAAGAGCTCGATTCTAATAAATTTACCTTTGATTCGATGACGCTTTTGCCCTTCTCCCTCGATACTTTAATCACCTTTGCTTAATTTAAGAGTTGGCAAATTGTATCGGTATTTATATTAGTTGGACAAAGAAATACGGACGTTTTTAATTTAGAAGAAAATTTCTACGTAACACCGAGGCCCACAATATGGTCGATCGATAAATTGTTACTGTTTACGTAAGAAAAATTGTTATTCAAATGAATCACTGAAACAGTTGTATAACGACTTTAGAAAGTGTTAGTTCTAGTTAGCAATTTACTTAACTCTCCGAGGTGCACCCCGAACGATAGATAACACTCGATTGCTTTCGAGAAATACGAAAAAGCATTAATTTTAACTGGCAATTAGCCAGAAAACGCGTTCCTCCGAAAGACTCTTGATCGGCAGCCTCCTTACGCGTCACTCCCTCGTCCCCCGTCCTCGAGGATTACGGCTCGTACCTCCTCCCGTCCGTTCTCCATTCTTCTTCTTTCGCCTCTCCTTTTGTGCAACCCGGCATGTAACCCACACGAGAGAGCTCGCGACACAATCGTACACACAATCCGATTCCACTGGGTAGGCGGTGCGGCCGGCAGCTGCGATGCTTTGTGTAAGTCGAGCCCGCGCGCCGAGGCCGCTGAAAAATCGATTCCGGATCGGCAATATTATATGCAGGAATTGATAAGATAGCCATCGTTGTGCGCCGAGTACGGATTGTTGTTGCGCCAGACGCTTTGACGCTCGGGACAGGTAAAAATACGTCTTTAGCTTTTATATGTAAAGTCGCCGGGACGGAGATTAGAGCTGAAAAGAGGTTTTGTTGGCATCGAACTGCCTGTTTCATGTTTGTATATTACGCCTCGCTCTTCGATCGGTTTCTAATTATTCGCGACGGTGCGCCGACACTCGAGTTATGCAATGCAGATATGCGTGTACGGAGAGGGATTTTAGAGGCACGATTCATTATCTTGGTAATTTTTTATTTCTCTTTGGAACGTGGCTTATTATTTAATCGGCTTTCAATGATTTTGCAGCGGCTTTCTAGGAATTTTCAATTTTTTTATTTAGTAAGCAAGAAAAATGAGAAATAAATCCTTCCACATTACAAAGTACTTTCATTATACTAATACAGATGTCAGTGAAATTTGGTTTGCCCAGCAAAGAAGCACAACGAATGCTTGGTTACTCCGTGAAAGCATAATTCGTTAAAGTAAACGACGGCTTTGAACAGCGAGCCGAAGAAAAATATCAATCAATTATTATACGTCGACACTTCGGCGCCCCAACTCGTTCCTTTGAACCTCTCGCGGCGGAATCCGCGCGTGTATTTTCGAGCCCCAATTAAACTGTCAAAATCCCGTGACAAATCACGCGCACCTGCATCGGCCTGTTTAGAGAATCCGGGGAGAATGAGAGGGAAAGAGATCGCGAGAGGAACGGAGAGGCGCATCGAGCTTTTCTATAAGCGGGTTACTCGACTCGAGAGAGAGAGAGAGGCGAAGAGCGAGCTATTTTCTCGACGCTATTCCAGGCGCGCGTTGTGTGCGCTGCTCTGGAAAATCTATGCGCTCGGAGTCGTACTTAGCGGCTCGCGCCTATTTTTATGAATTCATTTTTTCGGCCGGAGAGCGAGGAATGCCGGAAGTGTCAACTCGCTTTAATGACGTACGAGTGAGTCAGGAATTTGGGCTTCTATTAAAATTTTTTAACGGAGTATTTTACTAATCCGTTGACAAGTACTTTGCGGCTGATGAGAATAGAATGCTTGTATAAAGTCAAAATCAGACGGGTAATTTGAGACTTTTTAAATTATACACGGACGATCGAATTAGACATTCTAATTACCATCATGGATGTCGAAGAATTAAAATCCAAAAAAAAAACAGCTTAGCCAATAATTTCTCCACCGTTGATATATAAATTCGATCCAAAATTCTAACTCACAACTCAACCGTGACCCATCTAAGAAGCGCAAAAAAGCCGCCGCATCAGCAGCACTTAATCTAATCTAGAACGCAATTAATCAGCAGACGAAGCCGCGGCGCTCTCAAAACAAGCTCATCCGCTGAATACTGGCCGGCGCATTCAATGTGCACAACAGTGCTCCTTCAATTGAGAAAAACTGGCACACGATAAATACGATCGATTTAGCTCTCTCGCAGCCTCGATTTATCCGCAGCAGGCAAATTGTGGCGCGCATTGTTCCGCGCGCAGCTTGCTCTCGTCAACGAGAAAGAGTGCTCCCCCCGCCCCCCGCCACTTGTTCGCGCGCCTTCTTGACCCGACGGCGGTCAGAATCCGAATTTATTGGATACTCGATCTTTCGCCAAAGCGAGACCGGACACCTGTCGTTCGTCTCTTCTGCCACACTGCGCTCGGAGCATTTTGCGGTCTTTGCCGCGGATTTTCCACGAGTCGCCGGGCTTTCCGAGTAACCGGACAATTGCTCATTGCGTCTTTCGTGGCGGAAGTTATGCAGCCCCGTTCATCAGGTCATTCTGCTTTCGTTATTTTGAGCGTTGAAAACTTTACTCTCGAGCGCTTCGCCGCTTAGAGATGATTTGTTTTTATTTGACAGCGAGAGTAACGAATGATTTTACTTTTATTATCTCTGTCGTTCTCCTCGTTTTGCTGAATACTCATCTTCTTGAATAATACTCGTATCTTCTTTAGAAAATTTAGCCATTTATTTCCGAGTTTTATAGTCGATAATATGGCATAATCGATAAAATTCCGAAAACTTTTATGGAGATTTTTATATTTTATCAGAATTTCTTCGACTTGCATTACTCGAAATTTTTTCACGCGCAACTTAATAATGGACATTCTTACTTGTAATATAGAATTTACATAATGCAATGCAGTTTGCTCCATTAACCGTGAAAAATAATGAAAAAAAAATGAAGAAACAAACCGATTTACAATTTAATAAAACAGCACTCGGCAACTCGTTCCCCGGTCGAAAATGGAAAAGGTTCAAACAAATTGCGCCCCATTCCGCTTAAAATTCAGAGAAGCACCGGAGGTCAGGCGCGGTTCGCGTGCCCTTTCGCCCACGTTACCTCAGCCGAAGCTCTTTATTGCCCGTATGGTGATTATTTGCCTCGGTCCTTTTTTTCCTTTTCTTTCGTTCCACCTTCATCCGAGAGCGGGAGACGGCGCATTATCGGCGGGTGCGCGCTTTATTAGGAGGCACATCTCGCTCGCGGCGGTTCGCGCGGGGATATAATAAAGGCCCGTCGATTTATGGATTGCGAATTATCTGCGGCGGTATCTTCTTCAAACATGCAAATTTTCACACCAGATTACGAGGGACTTTCCCGCGAGGCGCGCGCGCGCGCTTACTTTCGCGAGGGGATATAAAAGAATTGCCGGTAAGGAGGATAATATATATCGCGGGAGGGAGGCTTTTGATTACTTTTATACGTACTTGTAATTTCCGACCCGCTCGTTTGCGAGCGAACGGATGGTGCGAACTTGGCCTTTGGAGCGATGATGTATATTGTGCCGTTTATTTGCGGGTAGCTTGATTGTAAAATAAATTTTAGTCAATGTGTTTTATAAATATTGGCTTCGTTTCATTGAAAAGTTTTAATGTACGCGCTCGAAGTGAGGGCGAAGTAAATCTTCGTTTTTAATTGAAAAATAGTACTACTGTGCCGTAAAGTATAAAGATGCCATTGAAAGAAAACTTATATATACAAAAAAAAATATTGACTGGTCTTTTTTTTCGAATAAACTGTACAGCTAGCTATAAAAGATGTTACTTGCTTCTCCAGGCACGTCTTTTGTATTTGAATGCAGAGTACTAAAATTTTTTTTTCAGCACCGAGGCTTTACTGTCCTTAAGACGTCTGTTTTGGCCGGATTAACTGAAGATTTCAAGGTGTGAATAGGGATGTTTTATAGCGTAATGAATAATCGTAATAAAATAGTCTGTAGCTCTATTGAACAAGTGCATAACTTATTCGCAGCTTCATTAAATTCCAGTACGGCGACAACATATTCTTTTTTATCTTATTGTAAAGAAGACAGATTTTTCTTCGTTTACGCTTTATAATTTGACATACCATAAAATCTGTATGATTTATATAAGATCTAGAAATATAAACCAGAATGTAGACGTTCGAGAAAAGCAGTTTAAAGTGTATGTTAAAGCTTCAAAATGATTTAAATAAAATAATTTTTACATCATTAAATGTGGATCTCAGAACACACTGTTCAAAAATTGAAAGCAGGTTATTCAGTTTGATTTTGAATTAAAAGAGTGAACATTTATACAATTTTTAACGAAACGCGAGATTTCTATAAAATTACCCGGAAATATGAATCTAAAAATGTTTCAAAAATAGGCATTCGAAAGTAGCGTTGAAAATAGCAAAACCAAATTGCTTGTAAATAATAACTTAATAAAGACTCAATTTGCAATTCAATGCTTATAAACTAATAATCGTCCCGACAAGTTCCTCCAATATTTTTTTGTCAATTTTAGCCGTCATATTACCACGAATAAAACTCGCCGCGCTGAACTTTCTCTACGGAGTTTGATTCTGGTTTTTCTCTTTTTGTTTCTTATATGCCATTCGTATTTGATCTTCATCACCAGAGTTCCTTTTCATTGCGTCCAGTAACAAGATGAAAATCTGTTACTTACGCTAAATGAGAAGTTTCTTTTTCTTTTTCTTAGTCACGACGAAAGCAGATTTTATTTCTTTTAAGTAGTAGCGAATTTTTATACTCAAATTCTTATTTTAATGACAGCTTTAATTACTTTGGTTTAAAAATACATTACATATTTCTGAACTTAAAATCCACTTAAAAGACTCTTTAGTCCGCATTAAACCTTGTCGACACTGGCTATTGAAGACCAGCTTGTAGCGTACTTTAATACTCAAAAATTTTAAGCGAAATTCGCTTACGCTTCCAAATTTAGTTTTACACGAAAACATAAAGTAAATAATGGCCCTTTTATGTTTATCCTCAATGCTTGTACGTAACATTGGATCTTCGAAACTATACTCGTTTTATAATTAACCAAAAACATCTTTTAATTATCTGTAAAACTTTTTAAAATTTGAAAAAAAGTATCAATAGCAATTTATTTATAAAGCGAAAAATTATTTAAATTTTTCCCGCTCAAATACTATAGTTTAAACTCGCCAACTTTTCCAATTCTCCAACTCAAACCCTTGACGTCCATCGGAGAAATTTTCCTCTTTAAATCTCTCCGCAGCGGTATATAATAATAAAAATTGAGCTTCGGCGCGGTGCAGCGGGCGCTTTCTTCAGCCTTGTTACGTCCGCTAGAGAGTCGCTCTACCTGTTTCCGATCATTAGGCATATCCGCGACACGGCTAATTTCGCGTTTCGCGCGCCGCGAGCGAACGAACGAACGAACGAACGAACGGGCCGCCGCGAGTGAAGGCGGCGCGTATACGCGTAGAACGGCGCGTGGCGCGTTCCTCCCTCCTTCTCCCCGTATCTCTCTGCCATCTCGTTACACGCCTCATTCGGCATGTGCCGCGACAAGCCGCCGGCGCGTGCTCTGCATTCGCAACGAGCGCAATATCGAGTTACGTGCGTACCCACGTGAATATTGCGCGCTTTTTCTGCGCGGCCGGGGCTGCGCGCGCGCTCCTTCCTTCCTTCCTTTTCTCGCGGGGGTATAATGAGCGGTTGCTTTGATTTAGGACGTCTCGCGGACGTGCAGCTTGACCGGCTGGAGATTAATTGCCGCTGGCTTTTCTTCGTTTCAGCGCTCGAGGATGCAACTTCCGTGCGGCTTGGGCTTTCGGGAATGGAGACGAAATCGTGAATAATGCGGCTCTTAAGGGGGGGAGGGGGAGACTAATTGTGGGTTATAATAGGAACGTCAGCTTTCGATGATTGAAGGATTCATCGCACGATTGCTTCTGCGTGACATCACACCTCAACAGTCATACGGATTGAAATGTGCTGTTCATTGCGAGGTGATGGCACGCCCTTCGGATTGCTTATTTTAATCACGCGATCGCACTTTCAAAGCTGTTTTTCTGTCTATTGAGTGAAACCTACTGGATAATTTAAAATTCAACGCGGGAAATGGAGATTTATTGAGATCAGAATAGCGCTTTACCGCGTACTTTGAATATAAAATCAATTGGCTTACTTGGAATTTCTCTAAATAGAAGACGCAAACAAGTTTAAACAAAAAAGGGATACATCCGTTTATCAGGCGTTAATTTCTATTCTGGAAAAAAAAAATAAAAAAAAATACATCGCAGTCAAAATAAATATCGAAGCGACAAATCAGGCCGGAACGAGCAAAAAGCGCTTCTCTCAATCAGTTATTATCAAGAGCGAGAGAATAAATAACTGGGAAAGTATATTATACCGCTTAAAGAGATTCGCCGCGCTCGTTCCTTTCCCTCCTGGAAGTCGCGCTCGCACGCGAGCGTGCATAAGTACGGCAAGATTCACGATTGTCTTCGTAATGAATCGCCGCGCGGCGCATTCCGGTAATTGCGGCGGGGCAAAGCTCTCTCTGCGGAGCGAAGCTCTCCGACGACGGCCACACACCCATAAAAATCGCTTTAAAAACTCGTAGGCGCGTGCGCGCGTTTGCGATTTTCGCCGGGGAGACGCGACGAATAATTTATGAAATATAAATCCGTCCCAACACCAACCCCCTCGGAAACAAATTTAACCACCTCTTGCCACGCCCCCCCACCTTTTCCTTCTTTTATTTGCCGGACCCTTCTTAATTCGTTCTCTCTGTTTCCCTTTACTACTTCGCTCTGCTTTGAGAGCCTCTTGTTGCATTTATTTTGCGAACACCTCTTTGTTCCTCTAATTAGTCTTTATTCATTTAGTGCACTCGTTTGTTTCTGTCTTTGCGAGCTTTTTTTACGCAAACATTAATTACTGGGGCGACTTTTAAATCGACCTGTCTAATTTTTCAATATCTGTTTACAGTTTTTCGGAAGCTCCGGTTCGGTTTAACAAACTTTTTATAATAATTATTTATATGATTATTTATTAAAAAAGAATAACTAAAAGAATTATTATCGTTTCAGTAGTCTAATAATATACGAAACTAAACTCTATAATTTAAAGACGCCCTCGAAAAATACGAGTCACGTCCGATACAAGAAAAACCCGTGGCGTCCATTAAAGATCTAAAGTGTCTCCGACAAATTTATATATTTACTTCTCAGTCGGGGGTGCCGGGAAAATAAAAGTCATATTTTGACAGTAAAATTCACACTCGCCCGCTGAGCAGACAGACACGGAAAAAGAATCATCCGAGCCGCAGGTATGCGCGACCCGCCTCTTCTAAAACATGCCTCTTCCAATTCAATTCATCCCGAGCAGCGTTTCCCCGCGCAACAATAGACCACCGGACTGCCCGGCGCCTGAGAAGGTCCTAAGTACCTCTTAACTTTTCCTACAATAACTATCTTCCCTCCAAGGGCAGTCAGGATAAAATTATGCGTTTGGAAGAAAGTGAAGGCATTTTTCGATCCGGCTTTTAGGAAACTTTTAGAAACGTGTCTTAGGCCTCTTTTAAAAACATTTCATCTCTCCAGCGCAACTTTCTTTAGAACTATGCTTAACCAACAGGCCGATCCTGATGAGAAGCTCCATTCAAGCAAGCCAATTTCGCGTCCGCCCCGGCCAATCCTACCGCGCAAAGTAGAAAATTCCAGCGCCGCACGTCTATTTTCACTCTCTCTCTCTCTCTCTCTCTCTTTCTCCCAGGTTATCATCGCTGCCACCTTACGCGTCCAAGGCATTCCGACAAGCTGGCGGCGTGGGCGACGCGTCTCAGGAATGCCGCCGCGTGCCTTCGCCTCGTAAATATCACATCGGCCGCGTAACGGACCGCTGTCCGAAATTATAATAGCCGACTTGAGTGGCCGCTTACGCCGATTCCGGTGGTCCCCCCCCCCCCTGCTAACGAACGCACGGAGGAAGGGTCGCTCGATTTCGACGATTTATAGACGGCTTTGTGAGCTCGATTCCGATTCTCCTTCAAGTTGAATGGATCGTTTTGTGACGCTTCGATTTCGTTGGGTGTGTTTCTTCTTCGAGCTGAACTGGGACTCTTGATGAGGAATTATTTAGAATGGGTATATGGGGATTTTTGGAGGGTTTTTTTGCAGGTGGCGTATTTTATTTCTTCGTTAAATAAACGATTATTCTGTCATCAATTTATGATGACTGGAGAATTTCTGATTGAAAATAATTTAATAAAATACGCGCACTTAATTTTTATTGCGTAAAAAGTTCTCTTAGGTTTTCATAACTGCTGCTGCTTTATGAATAATTAGTGTAAGCAGTGAAATATTGCAGAAAACAGCAAATATGGCCTTCAGTCAACTAATTTACATAGGCTTTAATTATATGTACGTATTTATGAGAGATAAATTTTACGACGACTTTACAAATATAAAATGTTGTTGTAAATTAATTTTAAAAACACTTTTCTCATTCCTATACCTGCGTCCGAGTGCATTGACATCTTCGCGGAAAAGAGCAAAAAATACGAACTCAAGTGGTCAGACCAAATATAATTACGACTCGCGGCGCCAGCCACGTTTTACTTCCCCCGGTCCGATCGCTAAAATCAGGGATGAAGAGTTCTTCACCCCCTCCGCCGAAATTTCACCGCGGCCATAACAAATCGAAATAAACGTCGGCGTGCAAATGAAAATCGGAGCAAGTGATTCTGTCATATCGTTAAAACGTCGCTCGCTCTCGAGTTACGATATTTAACAGGGGAGCGAGGCGGGCTTGTCGCGCGCCCATCTCCGAAGATGACTCAATGGTCATTGCCGACTGTCACTCAACCGCACCACTTGCGAATTCTCCCTCCTGCCCTCGCGCTCGTTTCGACCGCACGCCCTCGTTGCACCGCGGATGGGATGGGGCACCTAAGTGCGTTCGCCGAAATCGCCGGTGTCATCGATGGATTTTCCCGTTGATGAAGCGACTGTTTTCGAGATTTTTTTTATGCCGGTGATCGGTCGATGGGAGGGCGTGAAAATGGGAATGAAATTGATAATGGAGAATGGTGGATGGCTTGTATTTTTTTTCAAAATGTTACATTGCTTTAAAACGATAAACATATTAGGGTACTTTTGTCGCTCTTGTGATTTTTGAAATTAGTTAATTTTTTCTAAACTTTTGAAATTCTAATGCTGAAATAAATGATACATTGAGTATCGCTATATCAACCTTCTCGAACGCTAATATCGAAAAGTCTGTAAATAGAAGTCCACGCGAAGCTTCAATATATCCGCCAAGTTTCTGTAATCGTTCAAAACATTCAATTAATATCATCCATTAAAACTCAAGTCATCACTAATAAAAGGCCGCTCGCACCGAAAAGCAACACCCTTCTTATTAATTCAAAGACGCGAAAGAGAGGCGCGACTTTATCCACTCAATAATGACTCGGCGCGCATTCCAGAAACGCATCAGTCAAAGCCGAGCCGTCGAATCAAAATAATTTCCTTTATCGGTGCAATGTGTCCTCCTCTATATCTTACTCTTATCTCCCCGTTCGTATATAATTTGACAGGACGATGATCGATATTATATTCCGAGGCGGGAAAACCTTTCTCAAGGCCGATTCTCGCATTCGTCGCCTCGGGCTAGTATGGGAGGACAGCCTAGAAAAAAAATTGAGGATGCATGAGCAAGGAGGATGCACTTAGTACACGCCCTGCTCGAGTATGTGCGCGCGAGGTGTGCGCGGTAAACGTGCCGATGATCTATCTGTCGCGGCTGCCGATCGATCTTTATCGAACTGGTCTGGATCTTTCTCTGCCTCGTGTTTGGACTTCGTCCATTTGTTCGTTAATGTTTGGTTTTCGTGGATTATTTATCGGGACACGATGGCTGTGGTTGATCGTGGAAAAATTGTGCCCTTTTAAATAGAGTTCTCCGTGGGCGATTTAGATGCAAATCTCGGATAATAATGGTAATGAAATATAAATCATATTTGTCTAATGTGGACCCGCAGCAATCTATAAATCTGTCACCCACGACCTGATTTTTTTTAAACTATCTTCATTGATGTATATTATTTTACATTGTATAAAAGTATTTGAAATGAAAAAGCCCTGAAACGGTAACTGAACGAGCGCAACATAATGTAAGGACATTTATTCAGATGCAAATTAAAACTAGATTTATTGTGAACGACTCGTAAGTGTCATTTGTCTTTGTGCGCACTCTGCAATTTATATAATAAATTAAATAAGTTTTTATTTACGGCATTTTTTATTGAGTTTTGTAATATCTCCTTTTAATTAAAAGCCAATACGTAAAGCAAAACATAATAATTACTGAGATAAATTGTTTTCAAACCAGCGGTGACCTTCTCACGAATCTCCAAAGCAATTTTTCCAAACGTACTTATCATAATTAAACGAACGGCGCAAAGTTTCTCCCGTTCCTAAACTATCTCTTTAAGACGGACGAGCCGGCAATTGAGCAAGCAAGCGCCTCTCAAGGCACTCCTGTTTGCTTCGGAAAATCCTTCGTTACGAATTCCGCTTGTTTTCAACAATGTACTCGTTTCCTTCTCACCTTAACGCCGACGAGAGCCGCTCTCTCCCCGTCCACTCCTCCCTCGTTCAGTTTCCCGTGGCAGCAGCTTGGCTCGAATCTCTTACTCGCCATTAATATGATCTATGCCTCGGCTCCCGTGGCTACCGATGATCTTCTCCGTCCGAGAGATCTTATCTCCGCCGCGGCGACGACCTCCACTTTGTGAGAGGGAAGCCCCGAGGCTCGTCGGCGTTGCGCACCTCACTTACATATAGATTGAAGATCGTTCCTCTTACGGACGACGAGGTATATTGCCAATATTCTTCTCTCTCTCTCTCTCTTCGTACCGCGAGTACCCGGGACATCGAGTGCTCTCTTGCTTTAATGAAAATGCCCGGTGATAACGTTCTGTTCTACGCCGGTTGACTTCATTTTTTGCACCGGGCTGCGCTGGCAAAAAATGCGGCTCGCGAACGAGTTATAAATTGTTTTATGGACGACGGCCAGCGGAATGTGGAAGGAGGAGGAGAAAACGCGAGGCTGGACGCTTTTTCCTTTCTGATTTTGGTCAAAGCGTATAGAGGTCTCAAAAGGCTTTGATGAGCGGTAAATCCGCATTCACAAATTGTCAAATTAATTATGCTTTTTTAAATTTATTCCAGGCCTCGAATAAATATTTCATTGCTTCAAAGAAATATCTCGTTATCCGGCACGTAAAGCCGTTCGAAGAATAAAACAAGTCGGATTTCGTGGCAGCGAAGAGTCCGCAGAGCTAACTCACATATATATATACCGATCCTAATTTACATTTGCATATTCGCCTGGCGTCGGCGCTAAAATGGATCACCGTGTCGGGATCATCCTCCCTCATTATCGCGTGACAATTAGGCGCCTTCGAGAAATTTCTTTCTAAATATATCGCGTGTCGAACGTCCCGTTTTATTAGTCCCTAACGCTTCGTTCACAGACGAGGCCGAAAAAGCGTAAAAAGAGAACGTATACGGGCGTAAATGCGGATATATTTTTCAAGTCCTTAATTAGCTGGAAATTGCAATCCTAAATGTAGACTTTTATTTGGCGTTGTGGGGATCGGCAGGAGAAATTTCTTTCGTTATTTATTGGAATTAAAATTTATAAAGAAGCTGTGGCGTAGGGTCCGTGTTTTAATTCTGTTTACCCAAAGTTATTTTTGCCGCAATCGAATTACTAAAATATATGCGTGCTCTATATACATGGAATTGTACGATAAAAACTGCAAATTTATCATATTGTTACATAAATAATGAACTCCTTTAGAAAATAAATAAATTCTTTTGTTAATTATTATAAATTAAAATCCGAGTTTCATGAGATCATTCCGAGAGCAAGCAAAAATTTCAGAAAGCAGCAAGCTCTTCACGACTGCGATTGCACGATATAACTTTTGTATCATAATATTTTTGAGTTTGCATTCAGAAAAATCTTTAGTTAGAACACGGAGTGATTCAAAGCTTCAAAACTATAAACTTTTAATTCCAATACTGGGGGCAATAATTGTTTTAGATCCGCTATGTTTAAATATGTTTAAATAAGCTAATACACGTTATTAAATGAATAAAAGAAAAAAAGCATAATTGATTCTGGCTTCTATACTGATTGTAACCAACAATTAAGACGATTTTTAAATGCTTCTTTGTTCTTTTTAATCGACGAACGATTATTGATTCTCACTGGCGCCAGAGAGATTAAAAAGGAAACTATGACTCAGAATTTATAGGTGACGATATTCTATTTTGCCATCACCAAATCTAAAGACTTGTTGACACGAAAATATACTTATGAATGCAGCGTTAATTATACGAGTACAATCATCATTGTGCATTTTTAACTAATCTTCCATTATATTCTCAGTACATTTTTAGAACGCTCGTAGGTAGTAACACAATAAGATCATTCAAAAGCAATTATCGCAGTTTACTCTCATCCTTTAAGAGAATCCATCAAAAACAACATTGCCTTCAGCTTAATGCGATTCCGAGCAACGTTAACTTTAAAAACGCTCATTTCCCAAAATTAAAACGCGTGCCTTCCTCGCCAGCGAAAGAATACCTAATTGCTCCGCGTCTGCCTTCCCTCTCGAACATTATCGAGGCTACGATCGCCGCTACCGTCGCAATGTTCGCGGCGCATTACGCCGTACAGGCGCAAGATACCGCGGCGGTCGGCCGCGAAAACTGCGCACCTTCGCGCGCTCGTCGTGTAAAATTTTCCCCTACACCTTTATCGATGTTTTTGCTTCGGGGTGTGTGCGGTATCTATGCCCGTGCCAAGAGAGAGAGAGCGAGAGAGAGAGAGAGAGAGAGCAGTCCTGTTCGACAAGAATGCAGAATCTTGCTCGGCGAGTATAGTCGCGCGGGAAAAACAATTACAAATCTGTTAAAGCGGCGAACGAGCGAAACCGCGAGCGAACCCGTGTACGTACAAACTACGAGGGAATATGACCTTTTTATCAGTCCTCGTCGAACGGGAGGCTCTTAATCACCGAGAAATTCGCCCGGTTATCTAAGCTCTCGGGACATGTGTTTTCGAACGGAGACACATGATTGTACAGATGTTGCTGAGATTGAGTGCTGGATTCTTTAATATAATACCATGATCCTGCTAAAGTCAAGTACGACTGCAGATTCCAAAAGTTGATTGTGCGCAAAACTAGTTTGTACAAAAATTACGGTTTATCAAGATTTCATTCTTTTTTAATAAATATATTTAAAAATGTTTCGGCCATTTTGTAGTTAGTGAATAATAAAACGTAATTACAATATATTTTAATAATTGGAGAAAAATTTTAGCAGTTTCCAAGAACAACCTGCACGGCCGTTTACGACGTTTTCAATTTTTCTCTTCTTTTCCATAAAATTAGAGCCGACGCAAGAGGAGCCCAAAATAAGCAAAGCCGCAGCCTCTGCGACAGGCCTACTCATCACGAGCACATTAATTCAGCTCATTGTTTTCTTTTTTGTTCGCAGAAAAGCATGACGCTTCGCTCGTTCAGTTTTCATTTAATCGCCTGGCGGTCTTGGCCAAACGGCACCGAACGGCACGGCTTATGAGAGCCGCAATTATTCTCCTCTAAGCAGCATCGCCGATGTCGCGACGAGCGACTTTTATGAACGCCTTTGTTTGAGTTTACCGAAATAACGCGACGCCAATAAAAAACGTGTGAAAACCCGGCATTGTTACTTACGACCGTCCGTTCATAATTATAGCTGCTCGCGCGAGCGCCGTTCCGCGCGATTTTAACGCGTTTGATCGCGCCGCTGCGATTTCTCGTATTAATTAATCTACTTTTACGGTTTTGTGCACATTTATTTATGACATTATTAAGCCTTTAAAGCAGAAAATTATTAAAATTTCGTAACGCTCGGCGCTGATAAAATGCAATATTTTATCTAACGACGTGAGGAAAAGTTACATTAACCAACCTAATTAGTTAAATAATATTATTTTAGCACTATTAAATACGTTGAATTCTAAAAATAACGTTTAACCAGGTAATGACGTATCGCGAGATTAAAAGACAACTGGTTCTACTATATTTTTAGTTTAACGAAAAATCCAGTTCAAAGCTTATTAATACTGTTTCGCAGCAAAAATATCAGCTATTAATCCAGCGATTTTAATAAATTACTACAATCGAGGAAAAACTTTGTGAATTAAAGTTTTGCGCAGCTCAATTGTGTCAAAAAATCAGGCTTGATTTATTTAAGTAGAACGTTAGAGAAAATAAGCTGAAAAACTCGGATACACCTTCCTCCTCCAATTAATTTAAAATACGCGCGCGTTTCGATCGACGACACGTGAAACGCGCCATCTCGTTAATAAATATACATTAGCTGAATAAATACCCGAGATACGTTTCTAAACAGTCGTAAAATAATTCCGACCCGCGGGATAATTAATAAATTTCTAAATCGGCCGAGAAAAAAGCGCTCTCCTCTACCTCGTCGCGCATTCCGCCTCATGAATTTCCCCGGGCAAAATGGAGCAAGGCGACGCGCGGAAAAGCGCCCTGAATGCCTAACGTCTTATCAACGGCACTTCTGCTCATCACTCTAATCGTCGGCCTATTATAGATTCCGCTCCGTCCGATCGCGACATGCTCGCGCGCGCGCGCAATCTCGAGCGGCATCGCGCGGGGCTTGAATTCGCGCGCGCGCGCGCGCGACACGTCGGCCAAGTTTAGAACGTGCCGAGGGAATCTTTATGCAAATTAGAGGCTGGCGAGTCGACAAGCGCAAAACAACGGATAAGGCCAAAAAGGATGTAAGGCCTCCTCGCTCGCTCTCTCTCTTTCTCTCTCTCTCTCTCTCTCTCGCTCTCTTCCACTTCTGCTGCTCTCGTTGTCGTCCGCGGGGATCTCTTCCTCGGCGAGCGGTTACGTTCCGCCGGGAGGCGAGGAGCTCTTTTACAGCGCTGCGCGGATGCGCGAATTTAAGACGTTATTTCGAGGAGTGTTACCAGCGCTTTAGCTGCGCAGGTCCGCGACGATTTAGCTTTTTCGAGAGCGAATCGCTACTTATGGATAAGGCGAATGTGTTTCGTTAACGAGTCGAACGAGAACGAGCGGAGGGTAGGTCTGCGCCGGCGATTTAAACGAGATTGTACGCTTGATAAAGGATTTTTTGCAACGCGTTAAATTTAATTACGTTTTGGATAATAATTAATAGTCTAGTTGGTAAATTGAAAGAAAAGAATTGTTTTCGTGTAACGACAGGATCCAAGCAACATATAACGCCAATTTAAAGAACCAATTATATGTTAAATTTAATATTCATTATTTTATCCCGGATACCACTTGCAGCAATGGACAAATAATCAAAGAAAGGAAATTCTCGCGTTAAAAAGCCAATGGCAAGCGAGAAAAAGGATCCCGCAACGCACTCCTGCGAGCGAGAGAAACCCTTTTCGCAAGAACTCCGTGAACCGGCTATACCAATATGTCCAAGGCAATACGGCGCTACGTCGCAGTGCGGATTTTCGAGCGCGATAAGAGGCAGGCTTGCAAAAACAAGAGCGCGCAGAGAGAGGAGAGCTGTCAGTGCGATAAACAACAATTTTCCCGGGGAATCATTAAGATTGAAAGGCCGCGCGAACGAGTCCGCCTATGCAAATGAGTCGCCGCCGCGACGAGGCGGCAATCAACGGCCCGGCAAAAAAGCCCGCCGCGGCCCTTGAGACCGCCGCCTTTTTTCGGCCTAGAACTTTTCGATCGACATTTTATGCGACGCTGCTATTCGCGCGGATTCGAGAGCATTTTTTGGAGTTTTGCGACGGCGAATAATAGCGCGCGCCGCGTGCGGTAGACAAATTATACGTGTACTGATAGAGATCGCCGCTTTGGCCCGATTCGTTATTGATCTTCGATCTGGTGAATTAAAGGACTGCGAATGAAGCGGCTTAAAAGGATTCATTAATTAGCTTAAATCCACACGGTAATGAAAGGCTGATTGATTGCTCTCGGTGCTGGTACTCGGTAATCGATTTGTACGAGCGTAATGCTTGATTAAAAAACTAATGCCACTTACATAAATCATCGAGTGGCTCTTTGTTGGAATTATTTTTACTGGATGCAGTTAATCAGCAGACATTTCACAAAAGTAAAAGCTCCGGCATAAATTGTAAACCATCCAGATGCTTATATTAATCGTTTGAAATATGTTCCAAGAAACAATTACTATCCTGATGAAACAATACTAAGCCCCAGAAACACTGCATAAATAATCGGCGCATAATAATTGCTAGCAAAAACGATAAATTGATTAAAAGCCTCTTAAGGGAAACGAGGACGATCGCGCGTCTCTCCAAAGTAGTCCATCAAGCAGTCAATCCCGACTCCGCGAGATATCGCATCGCGATGAAGGTCGCCAGGGCGATTAGTCGCGCGACCACCGCACGCAGGACGTCTCTCTTCGCGAGTACATATATATATATATATATATATGCTCGCCGCGAGGGAAAACGAGCGAAGAAGAGATACGAGCGGAGCTATGATTGATTTGCTGCTCGTCGAGCAGTAAAATAGCCTTTAGGAGCGAGAGTCCGAGCCAAGAGATCCCGAGGAGCGACGGGAGAAAAATGCCGCGCGTGTCCGTGTGCGCTCTGGACTGGTGGTAGTGGCTGACAAGTCAGATCTTAATTATATGCGCCGGGAGCTTGTACGTACGAGTTACTTTATCTAGCACTCGCGCCGCGACCCGGTACGTATAGACGCGCGCGAGAGTCCGCCGACAAACGAGCAGTTTTTTCGGGGCTTCAAAAGGACTTTATATCCTTGACATTTTTTTTTTCAGGCCGCAAAGTGGTTTTCTGGGGAAAATTCAGCGTTAAGATTTTTTTCCGAGAGAATTGACTTTCGGATTAATTCGAAATCACTCGGCTTGTTAAATGTCGAAACGGGAAAGTTTGAAAACAAGCTGATTATCTTTTAAAAAATGCCTTTTAACGCAAATATCCGATAGTAACATAAGAGCGTTTTAAAAGTACAAAGTGTGAATCACCAAAAACAGGCAAAGCTCTTAAAAGCCAACTGTACCTCCGGCCGGTCCTCCAACTCTTAATTACGCATTCTCAAGAAAAAACCTCTCCTCCGAGCAGCCTCCAATTTTTTATCTCCGAGACAGCGAGCATCTCGGAGCCCCCAAGAAAATCCGTAAACGCGCTTGTTCCCCGTAATCGCGGCTATTCATTCTCCGCTCGGCGATATACTTTCCCTCCCTGGAAAAAGTCCGGTGGCCGAAAACTCATCGGCCTTCGAGAAAAAAAAGGGGGCCGTGCGTTTACACACTCATTATAATGAAGTCGCTGTGTTGGCCCGCCTCGCTACCGCCTCTTATCCCCACTTCGGGAATCGCGGCCTGTGCCCATCGGCCTGCTACCGCTTCGGTATACGTATATATCAACGCTCTCCCTCTTCTCCCTCCTTCGGCCGCTCACGAATTCTGATCGCGATAAAGTCGTTCGGCCCAAATTTTTCGCGGACGGTATACTTTTTACGCGGGGATGCTTTTCGAGCTGAGAGCTTGGGTTCGTTTAGGGAGAGGATGAAAAAGTTGATAAGTGTGATGGTGTTTAAAAATTTAACGACTTTGTCTACTTTTTTATGAGATTGTGTATTTTATGTAGTGTTGTCAATGATTAATTCAAAGGTTTCTCTCAACCTCTTCTCTTCCTCCAATTCTTCATTGTTACAAAATAAGCACAATTTAACGCTCATAAACTAACAGTCCCGTGAGCAAACCCGAAATTTAAAAAACAATATTATTCGACCGTTGGAGCAACAAATCGTCGGAGAGCGCGTCAATGTTTTGTCACCGGCGAGCCTGCTTCTCGGAAGAGAAAAAGTGCAGCGAGAAACATCAACCCTTAAATCACGAGGCGATTATTGTGTCCGCAATTTTGGTTTGCTCGAGGAGCGAGACACTCGACGGAGCGACGTGATTCGGACTGTCATATTTGCGCCAGCGGCGGTTTCTCGAGATCCTTGAGCGAAGAGGCCAAAAAAAAAAGAAGCGACGAGAGGAGCGAAGGGCAGCCACCGGGTTGTTTATTTCTGCTGGCACTTTTCCTTTATTTTTCCCCGGCAAAGTGCCGATCTGTGGCCGAATGCATGTTTGCTCAGGGTTACTGAAAATATGGCACATGCTGATCCCCGCTAATGCGTTTTACTGAAAGCGCACTCTTCTGGCGTCCTCGCGGCGATAGCCTCTTTTTAAATTGTTTCTAATGGCTGGTTTTAATGTCATGAGTTACTCATTTTAGCTCTCGTATTGTGCATTTTAAACTGTTAGTTGGGTCCACTCACGGAAGAGTATTATAAGTGGCTATTTAAAAGGCGTAATAAATAAAAAGCAATGTACAATTACCTTCCATAAACTAAATGAAAAATGCAAAGTAGGCGCTTACACGTTCCCTGGCGTTGGCGCAATCTTACAATCGTAGATCGCGAAGTGGTTATGTCGATATTGTAGTCGATCTGAAAAAAATTTTACATTAAACGACTCATTTATCAACAATATTTAATGATTGTATCAATAAAATTCAAATTGCTAGGTAGGGGCTTAGGGTAATAAATCATATGTCAGGTAAGCATCAGCTGGGTAAAAATGTTTTTCCTTGTTGCATTGACTACCGGCCGGTACCTGCTTATCAATGCATACTTACCGCGCTATAATGTCTCCACCCGGAATTCAGTCTTACAAAGCATTGGATACTTTTAGCTCTGCTTTATGCCTGAAATCTTTTGTTGAAAGCTAATTTTCATGATTGTGATTTTTAAAATGTAACAATTTTTAAAATATACTTGATTTGAAACTATCGTATTCTAAAATATGCATTTAGAAAGTCTTAAAAGAATCTGGATGATTAATTTTTTTGAAAAACCAGGAGAATTAATCATTTTACACAATAAAATCCAAGATTGCCTGGTAGAAACCGGACGCCAAACTTATTTTAACCTTCAACTTTATTTAAATCACACTTCTTTCAATAAATTTTCACCGTCGCAAAGAAACATCATAATAATCGTAAGAACCAGCGACAAAGCTGGCGCGCGGCTCCGGTCGAAAAATTTATCGCGAAAAATTCATCGTTTTATTGCGTCGGGGACAAGTTTGTACAAGTCCGTCGTAAAGAATAAAGATACGCCGGGGATTTTTGCAAGTCGGAACCCCCTTTGAAGCTGATCCTCCCCCCCTCCTTTTTCCAGCGTTCCGGGAGTAAAAAATCGTGTGGACTCGGAGGATCGAGAGCGTTTAGCCTCTCCGCTCCGTAATGACCCGTAATTGAAAAGCCCTCCGCGTGCGCCGCGTCAGTTTTTACCGGTGTGAGCGAGCGTGTGCGGTAAGAGCTGAAAATTGCCGTACGATTACTCGATGCCTTTCTCATTAAGCCTAATAAATGTCTGATTGAATATACTCATTTTCGCGCGAGATGTCTTCTTGTTCGGCGTGCCGCCGGCAGGTTTTTTTTCGTGCCGACTGGATGGATTAGTTTTTGCGCGCTCGACAGAGGGCTTGATTGAAAACGGAAAAGCTTTCGAACGGGATTTATGAGCGAGTGATTTTATTAATCATTTATAGCCTTTGGGGTATTATCGAGAAAATTATAGGTGGTAAATAAATTAGAGGTATTTTGTACATTCTCCGAACTAAATATTCTAATGATTTGTTTTCGATTAATATTATAGTTTACTGTCGGTCAATTTTATTAATTTCTTATTCACTCATATTTTTTAATATAATGATCGAGTATAGTAATGAGTTTCAAAACTTACTTTAAACCAGTTATGAAAAAATTGTTTATGGGCTTGAATAAAAAATAAATAAATAAAAACTTTATGTTCCATTGAAGTATTTTAAAACGTTGCCTCACAACTTGTTACACTTGCAGTATTTAAGACCTAAGCCACAATAATGTTATACGTCATATACAAGAGTCCTTCTAGATTAAAACGTTTCATTTTATTTATAAAAAATCTTGCATGATAACTTGCATGATAAATCCTCGCTTCGCATCATATTCCTAAAAGAACCAGTATCAATGCACACTCAAAGATAAAGCGCGGCAAGCCAAGCTACAAGCGTGACGCAAAACTGCCAAGGCGCATAATTTAGCGTGGGCGCGCATCAATAATCTCGCGACGACGGATCGCGAGCAGCTCGGCAGAGGACAAACCCGCGAGCCTCGAGGCGCGCCGTAAAGCCGATACAGCTTAATTAGCCGGAGGAATGTTAAAGAGTTTACGAGAGTTCCCGCGGGGCTTAACTCTTGGAGTGCTCGCGGCCCCCGTTCTATTATGTGGAGCTGCGCGAGAACGCATTATCATTTTTCTTCTTGCGGCTTTTCGGTGGCACTTAAAATTCTCCGCGGCTAAAGCCACAAGTGGCTCCCGTAGTTTTTCTCGCCGCGACTCTCGGGGCCAGTGATTTTCTTTCTTCTTTCTCACGGAATATGAGGACCGATCATCTGTTTTGGCGTTTTTTGTAACTTTGCTATAAACGAGCTGGAATCTGTTAAGTTTTTTCCTTACTTTGGACTCATAATTGACAATTATGGAGGAGTGAACAGTGAATTGCTTACTTTAGAAGATTTTTTTGGTGTTACATAAAAGAGAATAATAATAAATTGAGATTAATTTACTTCGAAGCCTTAAACTGATTTTTATACACTAAAAACTTAAAATCAGCCTTTTGACAGTATAATATAATTTAGCAGAAAAACCAAGTTACTTTAGGAGAAGTCAATTAATAATAATTTAAGTAAGAAAAAGTATGATATTAATGCATTAATAATTGTGCTTTTATTATCGAAACGTGATTTAATGCGAAGGAGAGGAGTTTTATGAGAGGATAATTCGCTTCTCAACTTTATACTGAAATATTTATTTCAAAGCCAAATGCATAGCAGTCGTAAAGGAGAAAAGTCCCTGCTCTCTTATGTGATTTCGGGCAGCGCATTTGCAGTCATAAAAGTGAGACGCGCATTAGTGTCGAGTAATGTATAACGCATAAGAGGATTCGAACGGTGTATAAAAGTACGGCGATAAATTCTCTTCGGCGAAGTGCTCGTCGCGCACTTTACGAAGTGCAACTTTTTGATGCGAGAACAGGTATAATAAGCTCGATTTTGAGGAAAAATTAATTGGCGAAATAATTTTGGTAACAGTAACAGCAGTGCATTGGGATAGAAAATATTTCTTTTTGACGGTAGAATTTATTGGTAATACGTTGTTCACTGTAAAATTTAAAGAAATCCTATACAGTTCAGAATTTATTGAAGATATTTTTTTGATTTATCGTCAAGTATTTACAAGTAATTGAAGGACTTTCATTGAATAATTAAAGTCTTGGAGTCGTTTATTAATTAAAGAGTTGGAGTAATCGATTCAAGATTTGTTGTTTAAAAGATTCTATTTTCCTACATTAACTCGTGATGATTAATGAGAAAAGAAGTAAAAAATTTACAAAACACAGTTTTCCACATGGAATGCGCATCGATTGATTAATGTTGGATTTTTTAAACATCGAACAGTTTACTATTTATGATCTAATCCTTAATCATCGGAACGTAATGATTTTATTACACAATGCTTTTCCAATTGTTTATATATAGCGTTTTCTTTACATGGGAGTTTATAGATGAAAAGATGTAAAAGATGCAGACGGTTCATAATTAAGCTGGGCAATAATCGTAAATTATTTTTCCGCCAGTAAAATTAATATAAAACATTTTTTGACGTCTGAAAAGAAGAGAGTTTCAGTAAAAGTTTGAAAAAGGAATGCTAGAAATAATCAGTCGACGATAAAAACAGCTTTAATTTGTGATACGAACAGTGTGAATAGAAATTTATAATTTTCTGAAACTGGATTTATTAAGATTTTGCAGCAGATAACAGTACAAAACTCATACTAGTATATATTTTGCATAATGATAATTATCTGTTGAAAACTATTTAATTGGATCCAATTTACCTAAAAGAAGGTAAAAAAAATCTTATCTTGATCAATAATAACTATTCCTTGACATTATCTTCACTTACTTTGAAAATTTTATGGCGCATCTTAAGTTTAGTGCATTTTTACTTTCTACCTATATGCGGTTCGTATGTATTTTTAGTTTATATATACCTTGCGTACTTTTTCAAACTTTATCCTTTTACGTTAACGTCGCAGCATTCCTAAAGTTTCTAGGGAATCTTCGATATCAACAAAAGAGCACAAGCAAAGTGGCGGCGATGTATATTACCTGGATTGCTCGATAATGTATGCAAAATATCCTTATTAAACGCGGCGGACACGTAAAGTGCGACGTGATACGAATCTGAACTTGTCCTAGTAATAGGTTCCATAACAAACATTTTTCAGAGAAATTTATCTGAAAAATAATTTAATTATCCATAAGAATTCTGCCTCTTTTCGATATTAATCTAAAAATGAGCTAAGTTTTACATGGTCCATTCAAAAACTACCAAACCAGTTTTAATAAACTCTTAACGGTTTCCTTTGTTGTCATTCAGAATAAAGAAAGATTTTTTTTCAAATCAATTTTTATTTATAGATTAATTATGCATATACTATGTATATTCTATGTATGTTCATTCCTGGGTATAGATATTCCATACCATTATGTATTATCTATACCATTTTTTTTTACATGGGT
>UCOM01000736.1:0-63519 GCA_900474385.1 Ormyrus pomaceus | reverse complement strand
CTAAGAAATGTAATGTATTAGTTCTGAAATTATTTTCTCATATACCATTGTAGGTAAGCGGTTAACGTGTCTGCCTGCCATGCCGAAGGATCCCGGTTCGATTCCCATCAACATCAAAATTTTTAATTTATTTATTTAATTGTAATATATAAAAATAATAAATATAATATAATAATAATATAAAAATAATAATAATAATATAATAAATAATAAAAATAAATAAATGAAAAAATAAATAGAAGAAAAAAATAAATATAATGAAATAAAATAAATTTTTTTATTTTATTATCTTTACAATTTGAACATTGTTTCAACATATTATTCCATTGATTTAATACCTCACTGGGCCGTTCAGTTAACAGTCTCTGGTTTGTTAAATTAACAGAAAAAGGTAGTTGTCCGTATTTATTGGCGCGAGGCTGTTGTTTCAACTACTTTTTTCTCTCAGTGTATATTTTGAATAAAAATTATTTAATTAGTTTTCCGCTTCGCAACTTAAAATCTCTAAATTCTACTCGAGTATGCGACTATTTAAAAAGAAAAACGTTACTTTCCAAGAATTGTAAAAGCATCTACCTAAGTTGTTTTAAAAGAACTCAATTTTCTTTAGCAATCAGCCCTGTTTCCCATGAAGGAAATCACGATATATTTAATTACAAAAGAAAACGGTTACTTTATTAAGGGACGCAATAAACCTTATTCGAGGGCGCCCGTCAAAGCTCCATTCGAGGAGGTGCGAGGTACACCGTCTTCCAGGGAAACGAAAGAAGAGAAGCTTCCGTGCAGCTCGCTCGACGTAGGCGTCCCGAGCTCATCAGCCGACGTATGAGGAAGGAAAGCGAGACGGAGAAAAAGGAGGAAGGAAAGAGGAGGAAAGATAAAGTCATGGCGCGCCTGCGATCCCTTGATCTTACAATACTAATCCTTGGGGGGGTCGGAAAATCATGTTATGATAGAACGTGCCAGGGTCTAAGTTAATCCAATAACAATCCCCGAGCCCTCCCTCCGCCTCCTCGTCGTGCTCGTTGCGATTACTGCCGGCGCTCCGCTAGTTTTTCCTGCTGATTCGGAAGAATGGCCGGGCCATGACCATTGTAACCGTTTCTTTATCTCTGATTGTCTTCTCGTTTCGACCCTGAATTCGCGCTGTCTTATTTTGCCTTCTATTTTCGGAAAAGCCACTTCTTAAGCTCATTGTAATGGATGCTCTCTTCTTTTTGGATGTGTAAAAACTCGCTTCTCCAAAAAAAAAAAAAAAAAAAAAAATTATTTAGCTGTAGCAGTCTTTTTTTTGGTATTTGAAAAAAAATATTGAAATTTTGCCACAAAATTAATATCACGTATACATATGTTCTTCTGGAAATAAATAAATAAAAAAATAGTAAAAAGTTGACCTGCACTTTCTAAAAATAATTACTGCTCAAATTAGTATTCGAAACCAGAAGAAGAGAAAAGGAAATTTGAATGCAACTGCAGTATAGTACTTCATTTGTTAGCCAAGACTATCGACTGAAGAATATCGACTGCAGTCCACTTTCACTCATCCGAGTGTTAATACCTCCACAGAAAAGGGGCAGCCAATCTTTCGTAAAAAAAACTGGAGAAAATTTCAAGTTCCCGAAATGAAAAAAGGTAAGGGCGTGTCTCAGTAAAGCGTTCCCTATAAATCCTCCGGAGCGCAAAATTTTTTCGTCCTCCCAAGTTCGGCTTTCTTTACACAGTGGAAGAGCCGTGCTATGTAGCTCGCTTTTTCTTCCTCTCAGCCGTCCTATCTCTCGACGCCGTAAGTAGCACTTTTGGCAAGAATATATTAAAGCCCGCGCTCGCTTCATATTCGCCGGAAGCCGAGCTCTATCTGCCCGTCCTCTCTCTCTCTCTCTCTCTCTCACTCTCGAGCAGCTGAATTAGCTGCGAGTTTCCCTTGAGCGTCGGCGTGTCGCGAGTCCGTTACCTCTGCTGCCTCTCTGGATTGGGGCGCGCAATATTCAGCGAAATGTTCGCTACGGGCCTGGATAGTTCGAGATTCCGCGCGATATGAACATGACAATGCCCGACTAGCGATTCTCACAATGGAGCCTTCGCCGGGGAGACCTTACTGTCGCATTCAGTCAGGTGTCGATCGATGGGGACGCGGACGATGCCGAGCTACATACTCGATTCAATTTTTCAGGGGAGGCTGCTCGGCTATTGTCGCGATGCCTTACGCAGTTATTTATGTGCACATGCATCGAATCCTTGCACGAGAGACGTTTCTACGATGTAGGAAAAATACTTGAGATTTCATTCATAATTCCGAGAATTAAATCTGAAGTAAGAAGTGAACAAAACACGTACTCCCATAGCAAAATAAGTGTGAGTTGCTTCAAAAGAAATTGTTTGCATGATTTACACAAGAAAATATTTTCTTGGATTACTAAATAAACTTTTAATGCAGAAATTATGCTCCACTATACTTCCATTGCAGATTAGATATTTCAATCTTATTTGCTCGCCTTATTAATTTTATATTCTCACGGTTAATCTCGCGAAAAACACCGACAGATTGCATCTAGTTCGCGAAAAATCCTAATCGCTCTCCGGTCCGACATAATGGAAAAGAAAAACAATCGCGCAAAGACGAGCCTGACAGCTGAAATAAAGAGAAGAAAAACGAAACGCAAGAGAAGAGAGAGAAAGAGGGAGACTGTCAGGTGCTGGAGGCAAGGCAGGCGCAAGCTCCGCGGACACGCTTAGGCAGAATGTAAATTTAAATTCACTTCCGCCATTCATCTATCAGGCGCCGAGGAGGCAAAAGCAGCAACACCGCTGGATGCTGCCGCCACTGCCGCGGCGTCGAGAGCACAAAGTACTAATTCATCACGGCCGGGAACTGCCTACCAGCAATGCCGCGATTTCCGCCAAGATGCTGCGCCGAGATATTGTTCGATCAAGAGCGTTGAAAAGGGCACTGCGCTCTCCTGGAGCTTACACTTTACTTTTTATCTCTCTCCCTCCCCGCGAGAAGTGCCGGAGATGCACTCGGATATACACGTCCAGCTGGATTTTTTATACGCCGCAGCCCTTTTTTTTTCTCTCTTCAGTCGTTGTAAAAGAGATTAAGGGATAACTGTTGAATTTACAGTTAGCGTTACTGTTAAATGAGCCAATAAAGGGAAGCGACATCCGCGTAATGGTGCTGAGAAGGGCAAGTACGTGATTGCAATGATATCTGAAGGGACATAAAATGCGAACTTAAAAAAAATCGATCCACTTACGAAAGTTTAAAGAGGATACTTAAACTTTTCGTAATGTAACCTACATAAGAATGTGTGAAAAATGTGGTTTTTAAAGTTTTGTTAAAATGGAAAAAATAGGTTTTTATTAAGCATTCATTTTAAAAAAATTTTTAAATA
This sequence comes from Ormyrus pomaceus, assembly GCA_900474385.1. Taxonomy (NCBI): domain Eukaryota; kingdom Metazoa; phylum Arthropoda; class Insecta; order Hymenoptera; family Ormyridae; genus Ormyrus; species Ormyrus pomaceus. Next base: position 60,127 of record UCOM01000736.1, on the reverse strand, counting down.
GAATTAAAAATATTAGTATCAATGGATAAGTGGAGCGTAAATGGATACATAAATCGAAAGCCTGAGGGAAATCTGAATTGATGAAAAATTATTACTTTAAACCATAGAAATGCTAATTCTACTTAATAATTTATCGTTATAAATTAATTCAAAAGTGGTATGAAAAAAATGTATATCATAAGCCTCTATCAAACAAAGTGTTTTAAGGGCCAATGCAATTTCATTGCAAAAATTAAACAGTTGCAATTATTTACGTTCAATTGCTGAAAGAGCTAACAGGTTACTGCAGTCTTCTTGCTGTAATTATCCAACTTCTTGACTGCATTATAATTGTATAATATACACGCGAGAGAAGATAAGTTGAGCTATAAACTTCTTACGAACGTGTTAATGTATCTCCAGGTATTATCCATTAATATTCAGTACACAAGCGACAAATAAGATACTTAGTCGTTCTCCTGGGAAAAACGTAGTTTCCTGCACTACCTTTCGAATGCTTTCTCTCCCAGCGGAATCAACTTCCAGGTGGGGCTTCTTGTATAGACCTACTTGACAAATTCGTTTTTACCGATAGTAGATAAGAAAACGCGAGGCGCAACGTCGGGTAAAAGAAATTTTTCTTTCGCAACGTACGGTAGGCAACTCTTACAACAGCTCGTAATTTTTCACTGAGAAGTATTAGACCGGATTGGTCAAGGATTTATTGATCTGTAAACAGTAATATTTTTATTTTTTGCTTTCACGCTTATCAAAATGTGCATAAGTAGACTTTGAAGTTTTTAAAAATATAATGTAGGTAAGAGTAGCATAAGATAATAACTAATTAAATAGTTAATCAACTATAGCTTTTTTCAAGTTTAAATTAAAATTTGATTAAGTTATAATTTTTATAATTGACGAACTAAACATAGATACATTTCAAAAAATTTTCATAAAAGAATAAATTTGCCTTATTTTCTGTTTATTTATGAGTAAGATATGTTTACACATTGAGTAAATGTCATTTTAAAACTAGCGCCAAGTCATTAAGTAGATTATGTAAGTTATGATCTAAATGACTAATAAGCGCATTTTAGATATTTATATAACTTATCTGCTCAATTAGCGTAAGCATTTGTTTTTAAACAATACTTCAACAATACCTCATTATGCAAATTCTTGAGTTTACACAAAAGCAAAAAGCGCAATCCATAACTAATTTAATCAACACAACAACTGCAGCCCAGACTTAACATTTAAAAAAAAGCACGCGCCAGCAATCCCGCTGAATATTTATCCGACTGCATTTAATTCAGTCCGAAATTAATGTTCGGCAATAATTTCGTGTTTGTATCCTAATGCCAAAGAAAAACACGGGAGGGTAAAAGGAGCGAGGCGCAGGCAGCAAGGATAATGCCAGGCGCACTCTCGTAAACGCCAAAGGTAAATCAGAGGCGATTGCGGATTCGCGAGAATTTTAATTCGGGCCGGGGCATAAAATTAGCATAAAATTACGCGGAATTCGCGGAGACAATGCCGCCGCCTAGCGCTTACTATTGAAATAGGCGTTAGCCCGCGGCCCTCCTGGCTTGATTGTAAAATAAACACGAAAATCTCGCTGTTGTACGAGATGACCGAAACCGCTAATATGCGAACAGCAGCCTATGGGCTGTTGTTTGTTATCGGTCCGCCAATGTACTCGTTACCTCAATTGCGCTACTTCCGTGCAGCTCGCGTTAATTACCGTCCATAAATCACCGTAATAAAACATTGATTTTTAAGCAAATTCATAAGAGTGTATTCAATGGATAACCCATTGTTCCCCTTCGGGATTTCAAGTTTTATTTAAATTGCTTATTTCGATAATTAACTTACCTTGTTGCTTTTTTGTTGAAAAAGATAAAATATTTAGTTCGAAACCAGATTCGTGACAATAAATTAACGAGCTCGTGCATTTATTAATCTAATTAACCTACACCTGCTATTTTAAACCAACGCTAAAAAGTTCAAATTTTCTTTTGAGCAGCGGTGGCCAGTCTAATCATTTTTCCATAATTAAAAACAGTATCAGCATGATTTGGTCTAAGGGGTAACGCGTAATGAAAGCTAAGCGCGCGGGTAATTACGATCAAATCAGGATGCTGAAGTTTCGAATCGACGTGATTTAATGCAGTCCTGCTCTACTTATGTTTTCTTCTTGACCAATCACTGGCTAGTAGAACGTGGAATTAGTAAACCGTTATGTCCCGGCGTTCTACTCTCTAAACTTTGCTTCGTCTCGCGTGAGATTCGCGTAAGTGCATTCTAATTCTTAATAGAGTTGACCCGACCGACGAAATTTTGCACATGCATGCTTTTGCGCTCCATTGTTGGCTGTTGCATAAAGAGCGCTTCATGAATTATGAGATTAACCAGCCTCACGTAGAAGAGCTTAACGCGTTGCAGTGCTCACAATGCAGGGAAACGTGGAAAAAGTTTAGCACTTCATTTTTTAAAACTAGTTCTGCAGAATGGATCTATTTTTCTGTCAATTTTGGCTTTTAATTATAAACTTGAGAATTCAAAAAAAAAAAAAAACTAAACTACGCTGAGCAAGTTTTTGTAGTAGAACCAGAAAAGTCTCTTAGAATTATTTTGCAAGCACTGATAATTCAGATATTTTTTATAACCTTCAGAAATTTTGAATGTAAATTGCCAAGAGCTCAAACATTAATAAATTATTACTTTGAAATTAAGTTAAAAAACTTTCCGGTAGTTGATTAAAAAGCATCTGACAACTATAAAGTGAAAAAGTTTCTTTAAAATTTTAATTATCCGAAATTCCCTGTTCTAATAAAATGCTTACTCATCAAATATGAACAAATTTTAAATATAAATTTTAATCTAACTTTTGAAAACTATATATAATCCATCAGGGTTTTGGGTCAATTTACAATGGTATGTTAAGCGGCATTCGCAACGGCATTCCTGAATGCCTTCTCATCAAAATTGTAATAACACTTGCGGCTTTTGATTGCGCGCGTAGAAAATGCTTAGTGGCAAATTTGCAAATGATCGTATTCAAAAGCACATTTTTTAAATAATGTAGAAAAATTTTACTGAACCGTGCTTATATTGTCGAATAAATAATTTTATCGCGGATATTACAGGGTAGTTTATCGAATTTTAAACATTCACATTTGCATAAAAAAGTAAGAACGATTTTTTCTCAAAAATGTAAAACTTGCTGATAAGCTATATTATACAGCGAACGTAAATATAAAAAAAAAATCTTTAACAAAAATAACGTTACTGCAACAAATTATAAATTACAAAAATTTAAAAAGAAGCCAATGAAAGTGTTGAAATAAAGAAATGTATTGCATACCAATGTCTCACTGCCGAAAAAGTGGGAAATTTCAAGCAACCATTTTTGGCCTGGAAATTTTATTGCTTCCTTCGTTTACGAAAATATCCGGAAATCTCTCGACAGTCCGTTTTTGACCGTCAGCAAAGAAGCATCAAACCAGCACCTCAGATCCGCAGCCGCAATATCAACATTATGAAAATAGCGCACTGTATAAATCTCTGTACTAAATTAAATATATAATAAATCAAATTCTAACAGAAGTAAAACAGAGTCTTAAACCCGGGGTCTGCCTCGCATCATTAAGGCACTCAAGACAATCCCCAAATTAGCAACTACAAACTGAGTCAAGTCCCTTCTTATCGAATTCGCAGGAGGCATTAAGGTTTGCTCGGCGGTCGGCGGGCCATCCACTCCAGCTGCGCGCGCGAGCTGCAAGGGGGCAGTAAACGCAGGCCGATTACAACATCCCCCTCGCGCCGCGTTCCAGAGATACATAGATCCCTGGCAAAACAATCCGTTTCAGCTGCAGTAGCGTTCTCTCTCTCTCTCTCTCCGCAGCGGAGAATCGCGGTAGGAAATTTCGAGGCTCGGCTTTCTCCCCGGTAATACGGCACGAGTGCGCGGATGCAAATTGCCGCGCATGTGTGGATCTTCCTTCGGTTTTCATAGAAGCAATTTGCATACTGAACAGGCCACGCATTGTACCGGGAAATTGAACTTCTCTCCGGCGAGCGAATTTCAGGCCGAGGCCCGCTTCATTATTTCGTTTTATTTCTTCTAGCCTGCTCGGCCGCGTTTTTCGCTTTGTTCCATTGTGCGAGCCGCCGCTTTTTTTTTTTTGCCCTGGCCGCCGTGTCAACAGTCTCCTTGAAAACGCGGACACTGCAGCCGCCGCCGCCGCCGCCGCTGCACGCAGATGTGTGCACAGCGAGCCACGAGAGCGCCGCAATGACAGAGAGACTCGTGCGAGGGCAGAACTAACGCCGAGCGAGCCCTCAAAGAGCTTTAACGTGTTTGTTTAGACCGAAATTGCTTTAGCGATTTTTGCGTTATTATCTCGCTGCATACTCGATCGGGTTTCATTAATACAGAGAGCTCTTTTCGTCGATGGCTTCAGAATTAAACGTGCAAGTTTTGCTGATTGCTCGAAAGTTGTACGTCAACTTGGGAATTTCAAATATTTGAATTTGTAACGATCTACGTCTTTTGGGACTGTTTAAATGATTAAAGGGCAAATTTAAATACCGCTATGATAAGTAAAATAAATTTGTGAATTTTATTATTTATCTCAACTTACATTCTGTTACGTTTATGTTGAAAATTAATTTACGTTTAATTGAAATAATTTACTGATTGAATTACTAACGAAACTTCACAATTGAATAAATAAAGACAATATTTATAACACTTGATAAACAATTATCATTACTATAATGTCAATAACAATTATATATATAACACTAATTAAATGTTTGAACTTTCCACCCGAATTCCTCTATAATTGCACAAGTGCTTAATCTACATAAATATTTACTTTATTTTCAATAAAAACCATGTATTTATGACGAGATATCTTGTCGTTGTGCGCCAGATGATTAATTATCTTATTAAAACAACAGAATTTCTTTACATATTTTTTACAGATAAAGATGTCTAACACTCACCTCTCTGACTTTGTTCCTCCGTTGTCGCGCGATCGGATCCTTATCCTCTCCTCCCACCGTTTTAGGTAACCTCTCCGCTGATTCCGGTGGCACAGTTTCATGCGTCTCGATGTAATGTCGGACCGCTTGAGTCGACGACGAACTGACACGCACTCGCGACTCGTTAATTACTTCCGGTTTTTCTAGAGTCTTTTGGTTTTGGTACTCCTCGTCGATTTTAGCCTGCAACAGAGAGGACCAATATTAGATTCATTTTTATTGGTCGTAAGGCATTTTTTAAAAGATAAAATGTATAGCTTTCGTACAGAGTTTCCATTTTCATTTAACTTTCTTATACCCTAAATGCAGAAAGTTATGAGTGTAAAGTTTTAAATTTATGTTAATATTTTTCGCTGAATTTTATAGCTAGCCTTTCGGTATCATAAATGTTTTGCAAGTGAAATACAAGTAATATATTACACTTACGAAAACTGCAATTATTTCTCTAGCAAGAACCAAATATTTCCGAAAAAAAATGATAACCAGTAAAAAAGTTAAAAATATATTTTAATTTTCATAAATAACTCTATTGACTTTTCACTTTCAATAAGGCAGTAAAACTTTAACAAATTAAAGCCTACACTTAATACTTACACGCTATACATAACAAAACATAATTTAAAATAAACAAAAAGAAAGTTAATTAAAACCTAAAAATAATATATTCCCGGCTAAAGTGACCAAAAGATCAAAACCTTCGCACTTTGCATTAGCATGTTGATTTAAAATATGTCAGCTCTCAGGGCTTGGGAGTAAAGCAAAGTTCGGTAAGTAAGCGTAATGCATCTCTCCACGACTTTCGAGATTGCGATAATAACTCGGCAGCGTGTCAAGTTATTATCGAGTAAGCGAGGTCAGCGTTTTCGCAGCTCTATCGGGTGCATCGGATAACGTCGCGGCAAGCATCTCGGCCATCCCCCGAACGTAGCTACTGACGTATCACGTCAGGCGCATAACGCCGAGGCTGCTTCGCGGCTCTTGTGCAAATAGGCAGCGCCGAACGTTAAGTCGGGTGCGCCGAATGTGTGTGTATATATGCGGATCTTGAGCGATTCGATATCTCTCTGCGCTGCCGGGAGAGGTTAATAGCGGGAGTGGAATTGGCGAGAGGGTACAGGAGATCTGGAGATTTATTACTTGCTGTTATTGTTTTGTGGGATTTCCAGTGTTGCATGCAGCAATTAGAATGCTTAGACGGTTGAGAAATGCTTTTTTTTTTTTAGCGAAATTGGAAATGAAAATTTATTCTTGTAGCTTTTTATTTTCTTGTTTTGTAATATTGTTTCTATTTTTTAACGTATTAGCAATTTATGTAATACAATAAATTCTTGAAATTTAGCTTATGCACATTATTATTAAACTTTCACTTTTGTGTAATAAATGAACTGTTTTATTAACTTTTTGTTTAATTATCTAATATATCTGAACTATTTTCAACTTCCTAATATTTATTAAATATTTCCTAACACAAAAGTGGATGTAATAATAAAATATTTGAAAACAAGTTTTAAGCCGTTTACATTTTGTGCTCGTTTTACCTATCTTCTAAAAGACCTTGTCCACTCCTTTTATGAAAAAAATTTTGAAAGAGGATAGCAAAAATGTAAAATTGAATGGATTAACTTTTTAATGCAAATCGTAAATACATTTAAACTTTTCCTTCTTTCGAAAGTTACCTCATCGATAATTTTATTGTTTAACACCTCACAATAGAAGATATTATTCATTTATTTCACAAACTATTTTATAATTATACAGCCGTGTTAGAATTTAAAAATACATTTTATTTATACTTCGCTAGAATATGCTAGATAAAATTATTATAAATGAGTGAAAATGAAAGGTACTTTCACTTTACTTCGAGCTTCGTTCTACAGCTATCACTTTTTGCAAAAAAAAAACTCGGGAAACCTTGACCTGACCTTTTTCAATAATCTATAAGGAACATTCAGACCGTTTTCAAACCTGAATGACTACGAGTACATTAATCTTTAAATAAATAATAACACACTTAATTTTTCAAATTCCTTAAACACCTGCGTAAAAATACATTCTTGCGATTATCTTGAGCGGAAACTACCCGTAAAATTGTAGAATTAACGTTTACGTAATTTTAAAAAAGGACAAAAGCGCAGAAACAGCGCTCCAAGCCGTTCCGGGAAGGAAGCCGCGTCAGAAATCGAAAGTGCCAAAGTCAGGGAGCAAAAAGTCATAAAAAGAAACGACTCGCCTGTCGTCGACAAAGCGACTATGGGGAAGGCGTCTCGCGGAAAAATGCGCGTTGTAAGTGCTAATGCACTGCACGTGTACTTGCGTATCTAAGTCCCGGAGCCCGAGAGGGAGAGAGAGAAAGAGAGACAAGAGGCCTACGTCGCGTTCACATCGTAACGGTGAGCGCGATTCGAAAGTAGCGAAAGGCTCGCGATTCACGCGCTTTCTCTCTTTCTCGCGCGGCCTCCTCTCTATGCTCTGTCTCTCTGGGCTTTCCGCGCAAAAACTCGGCCCGCTAGATTAGCCGTGCAGCGCCTCGTTATATGCTGCAGCTACCACTGCTTGGAGGCGCTGAAAGATGGATAAAGCGCGCCACGTCTAATCTAAATAGACACATCGAATCGGATTTGCACGCGACCATTTTTCTGTCCCAGCGAGCTCTCTTGTTGGTCGGTCGTAAATAACCGAGATTGGTTTGATATAGGACTGGTGCTTTTAAAAGGGAGTGGGGTGCATTTAAAATCCATATTGAAATGCATTAATAATTAAATTGGATTATTAATTCATTTAAAAAAGACATTTACATTGATTTTACAAAAGGCTTGTAATTTAGCAATAAATTAAGTTTATTTTCAAAATTGTCATTTGATGTTTTCCTTTACACTTTTAAACTGTTTATAAATATTCTATGAATTCTTCATTCTTCCATTCTTCATTCTTTCATTAGATTAATTGCATTACATTACATTCCTATTTCTCAATGTAATATTGACATAAAAATTCACGTTACGTTGAGTGAAAAATAGTTTCGTTTTCCGCCATACCGAAATCGAATTCCTTAAAATTTTCATTCAATTACTCCACGCGTAATGTTTGCTTTAAATATTTACAAACAGTAAATTTAGAGCACAAACGATGGAGTCAATCAGAACGCCGAAGCAAACGACTGTCTTAGCAAATACTCGCAATCACCTGTATGTACAATCAAAGTTTTATAAATAGAAATACTAAATGTAATTATTTAAACGACTGTCTGCATTCGATCGTAAAAAGCGGTAATGGCTCGAATATATGCAACAGTAGACTGTTAAAGAGTCTACAAGCCTAGCCTTAACTAACCGCGGCGAGTCGAACTTGACATTCAAGAGCAAACAAACAGTAACACATGTGCGCCGTTTTCTCCCCTTCCTAATCCCCCCGAGTTTTCATTTAAAAAACATAACAGAAAACCACGAGCTTATATCAGTTCCATTCGCGAAACCTTTCAGTGAAACCATTTTCAATTTCATTAACAGAGAGCCACGAGTGAGTAAACCAGTTTTACCGCTTTCTTTTTATATACAGAAAATAAACCGCGACGGCCATAGGGAGAGAAAGAGAGACAGAGGCAGACGCCCCGAAAAAATCGAGCCTCGGCAGGCCAGGAGAAAAAAAGGCATCGCCAGTCGGCCGGTGTCATATCCATAAATAAGAAGTCAAAACGAAAAATCTGCCTACGCAAACGAGCGGCCGAAAAAAAAGGAAGACAGCATCCCCGCCAAGTCCTTGCGAGACGCGAGCGCGCGCGTATAAGCACGTACTTTCTAGGTTATGTATCTGAATGAAAAGGTACACGCGACAGGACGACGCCGCAACCAGCTGAGCGAAAGAATGCCCATAACGTAGAGGACACGTAAGTGCGACGGTGCACGAATGACAGAGGCAAAAACGCCGCTCCCACGCGCTCTCGCAAGAGGCCAGTAATAGAAAAGAGAACGCGGCAGGAAATTAGTCAGACCGTATAGAAAGAGAAAAGCTCTCACCTGGAGCTTCTGCTTATCCTCGATGAGATGAACGTCCTCGGCCCTCGGATCTCCGTGGTGGATGGGCACGGCGTTGATCCGATTGTTGCTCTCGAAGTTATCATCGTCCTGAGATCTGGGAGGCGCGGGGATAAGCAGCTCCGGGCCGGCCTTTTGCATGCGCTGGTAGACTTTGTAAACGCTGTTCACGCCGCCGTTCACGCGGAAGTCCTCCGGTAGGAAGAAGAAGGCGCCGAAGCAGACGATGCCGAAGGTCACGAAGACCAGGAGAATTAGATACTTCTCTCGCGGCCTGAACGAGCGCCGGGCGAACAGCTGGCCCGGCTGAACGCCGTTGACGAATCGCTGGTAGCTCGGCAAAATGCCCCCGGACGACGACGACGACGGCATCATCGCCGTCCCTTCAGCTGCAGCTTTGATATAACTCCTCGCGCACTCGGATGCTCCGCTCGCTATCCCTCTGTTTACCCCGCGCGATTCTTATCTCGACGCTCGCTCTCTCACTCACTCCACTGCACGCGCGAACTCGACGAAATGACAGCTGCCAGGCACGCGACTGCACGCTTCTTTGTACATGTACACGCGCGCGCGCGCTAAGAGGTTATATTCTTTGGCTTAGCGTCTCCGTGACAGGACGTCGACTGCCGGAGAGGAGTGTTTTCCGCGCGGCGAGGTTAGAAAGAAAGAGAAGGTGCTATCGGGCAGCGGCCACTACCAGGGGGTTGAGTGTAGGCGACGGGGAGACAACACACGGTGAGAGGCGAGAGAGCTGCCGTTCTGCTCTAGCCAAGCACACGGACGCACACGCACGCGAGACGAGCCGCCGACGCGCGCTTTATATTGTTTTCCTTGCGAGTACTGCCGCCAGACCCGTCACACGCCATTTACCCGATATATTCTGCTCTAGGCTAAGGCTAGACAGCGACGTAAACTTTGCGACGAGGTGTTTTCAGAGCCGGCTAGAGACATCTAGGTTCGCGACTGATAAGCCCTGGTTAGCGATTTCGAACAAGTTGTCGGTTGATAGTGGATTGTAGTCTGCAAAGTGAAATTTTAGCGTCCCGACCTCTGACTTTCTTGGAAAAGAACTCGTTTCAAACTACAATGGTACCGGTAGATAAAACAGATTTCAGGGCAAAATATATAGTTTGTTAGCACGAAATTTGTATACCGGCCTGTCACATATTTTTCCACTTTTTAAAATCTGTCCTCAGAAAAATGAGTATATGTATATGTTTTTTTAACAATCTACACTATTCTAGTCTATTCCGCGGCTTTCGGGGTGATTGTGATGGCGCTTCCTTCACTTTCTCCTACCAAACCTATCTGTACCTGTAACGATAATGCAGTGTTTTGAAAATCAAAACGTTTTGCTTTCTGCTGTTGATGGGTGCATCAATGTGATTCTAGTATTAAAAGAACGTATAAAAATAGCATCAGCATTTAATGTTAATATATAAAAAGTATACAGAATAAATTTTTCTTAAAAAATGGCAGCAAAAGTAGATGAGAATACCGCCGTAGAATTCATTCGAAATGAAATACGCGGTGAAATTAATTTTAATAGAAAACAACAACGATATGACAAAGTGAATAGAAATCGTTTAGCTCTTGGAGTTGCAAGTGATATTACAAATGATGTTTATACTGTAGAGTTTGTTTCAACAATAACAAAAAATCTCAGAAAAAAATCTCTGAGTATTAATGAATACAGACAATTACAAAATGCCTTAATACAGGTTATTTTAAATGTATATTATAATAAAAAAATTAAAAAGATAATGTCTAAGAATAGTTTTATCTATTTCAGAGTGATGATCACATTAATGCATTTTTCCAAATTGGAAATGCAATACATGGTTTGAGCAGAGATCTTTCTGGCTCTTCTGTTCAATCGAAATTGGCAGCTGCGAATTGCTGCTGTAATTTAGCACTAGGAAATGCTAAAGCATGTACTACTATTGCTAAATTTGTAGGCCCTTACCTAATAGCTGAACTTGAAAGTGACAGTGCACCCTTAGCCGTAAGTTAATAGTTTCATTTGTTTAAAAGAAAATAAAATATTTAAAAAAATGAATAAACCATTTTACCTGCAATTTTAGGAGGTATGTGCATGGACAATTGGGAATTTAGTTATTGGAAGTGAAAAGGCATTTTCATTTTTACATGCACAAGGTTCTATGCAGTCACTTATTACTTTTTGTGAACAAAGTCCAGATAATCTGGTACCTGCTGCTAGTTACAGTCTTTTACGATACATTCATAGTGGTGCTGATGCTATAGAGTAAGTATAATATAATTGAAAAATATGTATATTGATATGTATATTAATGTTAAATATTATTATTTAGTATTGCTGATGTTGTTGTAGTCTGTAAAATAATCGTAAAAAGATATCCTGTAATACCTGATATGGATGTTGATACTATGTGGCTATTAGCAGAGTTATCTTCCAAAGCCGAATGTTTTGAAAATTTAATGAAATGTATTCCAGCAGTTACCAATTTCTTACAGGAGGCAATTTCAAAAGAAACTGAAGACATTGCAAAAGTATGATTTATTATTTTATTTATTTTTTATAATGTAATTTCCTTTTAATCAATCCTTTTAATCAACCATAATTTATATAGATTTCAGCTGCTTTAAGAATTATATGTAATATGATTTCGGAACCTTCAGGTCAAGTAGCATACAACTTTTTAAAAGAAGATTTTGAAAAAAGTCATATTTTTTTAAATAAATTGCTTTCTCATCAATATATCCACATTAGGAAAGAAACACTATGGCTCATAGGTACGTATCATTATGTTCCTAAAAAAAGTTATTCAATTTCTAAAATGTGTTAATAGCAAAAATTTTATTGCAGGAAACCTTTGTAATCATCCCATTGATAGCATTTCACAAACAGTAAAGTCTGTAATTTTTTCTTTACCATCTTTGAGGCTTGCCATAAATGTATTTAAGGAACAATAAAAGTAATAAAGTTTTTATAAATGTAAGTTTATTATAAATAATAAATAGCACCTCACAAACACACAAACATATCACATACTAGTACAAAATTTGTTTTAATAACTAAAATGTTCTTTTTACAGGAACAAATTTCTTAGAATTCTCACCATTTGTCGAAGGCTCATCTTCTATGCATGGTGGTTGTGCAATGTTAAAATATATGTTGCCAATGATGTTTGCAGATACGTGATTGATGCTTTTTAAGCACTTATAGAAAGCCTCGTCACAGGTGCAATGAGATCTGTGAAAAAAAAAATGAATAAGCAGATTGCGAAATTTAACTTGTACAAGAATTATAAATGTAAATTTCTGGCCCCCTTACTTGCTGAAGAATGAGTTGTTTGTGAGACGATATCGACTTTTGTAGGCACGGATTTTCACTGGGCATAAATCATGGGCTCTGCAGCATCTGCAAAATTTTAATGTATGAGTCAGATCATTCAGGAATGTATAAAGAATACTAAATAGATTTTTTAAACTAAAAATAATTAATTAAAATATGTGATATTACTATTGAAATATTATAATTGAATGCGTCTTTTTACATTTAATTTATTTTTTGACGTCAACTAATTAAATAGTTATTAATTAAGCATACAAATTGTTAGCAGAGTTTAAAGAAAATTTCAATCAATCTACAAAGTAATTAAAGTATTACTTTTTTAACAAAAATTGTTTTATTCGTATGAGTAGTGTATATATAAAATTTTATAGATGTAAATATTAAAAAAAAATGCTGTAAACTAAAAGATATGTAAAAAATTATAAATTTTTTCAAAATTTCATATTAGTTTTAATATTCAGGTTTATAAACTTTTGTACCTATCAACTTTCGATCGAGATCCTAAATCATGGTAACTTTTCGCTATGTCACCAGTCCCACACCATTTAGTTCCTAAAAATAAAATTTAATTAGTATTTAATCAAATGTATTGAATACAATTGTAATTCATCAGCTGAATCATTACCTGGAACAATTCCAGCAAGCAAAGGATTCCCCGCTCTAGAGTTTTCTGTACCTACGTTAGGAATAGCTAAAGACCTTGCCGGATTTTCATCTAATTTATCACATTTATCCATTAGTTTTATGGTATTTTTAAATGAAATTTTATGTGGTTTAACAGATATAGACAAGTTTGTAAGTACTTCTTTTACTTCATCAGGTTCACTGAAATAAATTAAATATTTTAATACATTGATTACTAAATTTTATTGAATAATTTATTATGGTTTAATCTGATTTAGAAAATATAATATCGGCGGAACTATTTCTGGTTATTTAAATCCGAAGTACTAAAAATACATAACAATAGACTATAAAGTTACGACAAATACAACGCATCAGTTCAATTAAATTTTAACTAATCAATTTCTACTCTCTTAGATGTTCTTAGCACATTGCTAATAAGAATACGTAATATCGTATTAGCTTACTGAATCCTTGAAAGTTTTCAAAATTTACTAAACAGCTTTAACTTGAGAATCTTTCGAATTAAAAATTGTTTAATTGTAAATTAGTATATAGCTATTGTCAAAAAAAATTTACAACGAATAATAAATTTATCGAATACTTGCAACTAAAAAGTTAAAAAATCAAAAACCATAATTTCTTCTTAAATTTATAAAATATTCGGTAAATTTTATACAATTTTTTTACTCATGCAAAGTGGTTAATTACAAAACTTTTATATATTTATTATCGTTGCAAAACAGTTTCACGGCCCAAGAAAAATAATCTGAATATGTGGTTGGAAGAAAAAGAACTTTTCCTTGCACTTCGAATTCAAGATCATCAAAGTGCGTTGTCGAAAATTACATAATTGCAGCGAAAATAGTTCTAAACATTTTAGCTCAATTCTAACATCAAAGTCAGTACCCGATATATTTTTACCATCCTCTTCCCATCTTTTTCGAACTCTAAAATCACGAAGCTTCATAACTATTCTTTGACACTCAAAGAAAAAAAAAAAATTTACCGTTAAAACATTTCTCTTCTAGAAAGCAAAAAGCGCGCCCATATTATAGACACACAACTTTTCATTTCAATTGCGACACCGCCGCAGCGGCACGGACCAGCGCATTCAAATAAACCTCCACCTTTCGCTTATCGAAAGTCGGCGCATAAAATACTCACTAAACTTCGACGAGCTCGCAGCGCACGAGCTTCTTGCCGTCGAGTACATCGACGACGGCCACGATCTGTTCGTGATAGTACACCATCCTGGACTCGCCGGCCGTTTCGTTCAAGTTCGGCAGCTCCGGCAAGCCCTTGAAAACACTGGTCATCGGCATCGTCGGCAGAACGATCCCCGGCTGGGAGTTGATGCCGCATACCAGCAGCAGCAGAATTATCGACATGCTAATCATCTCGCCGTTCACTTTCGCAGTCAGTCCTTGCTGTTGTTTTTCTTTCTTTCTTTCGGCGCGATCCTCGCCGCGGCTGAAGAAACTTACGGAAAGTGAGAGCGCCGGATGTACGATCCGGTCGGAGGCTCGCACTGGACTGAAGATGCCGGTCTCGTGCTTGCGACGAGATTCGATCAGATGCTAATTTGACGGGGCTGCTCGGACAAAGGCGAGAAAGAAGTGCGCGATCATTAGTTCGATGGTTTTTGCTGGATGCTTCGGAGATAATGAGGAGGAGTTGAAGAAAGGCTAATTGTGGTCGGCGGTACTTTGGAAAATAGAAACTCGTTTGATTTGCAGATAATTTAAAAGTACGATTTAATTTTTTATAATTGCTGAAATTTATTTTTTTAAGAATTATAAGAATCACTGTTTTGTATTTATGAGTTTGTAATATGTGCGCACAGCGTGAAAGGACAAAATCAAGTTTTCGCGTATATTTTTTACCCATCTATAAGACAATAGAATCGGCGATTATTATTCTTCACGACAAAAGTCTACAAGGTAAAAGAGTAAACAATTTTTTTTCAACTAACGAGTCTTGAGAGAATAGAATTATTTCTTCAACAGTAAGAAAGCTACGACAATAATTTTAGGACCTTGGATTTATATATGTATTTAGAAAACTGTGAAAATGCAAATTCAAATTTCCATAGTTATCTATACACATGTTTACTGATAAAAATTTTAATTAAAAAAGTGCGCGTGAACTTGTTTCGAAAAAACCGAGATTTTATATGAATTACCTTAAAATTACACTGTCATAATAGATCGATATCCTTATCATTTCAAAACTTGCTCATCTTTATCATTTTCAATAAAAAGAAATTAATCCTGCACAGTTTGAATCTATTTTTCATCTAAAATCAATAAAATTCTTACTCGACCTTAAAAAGCCACAACTCCAGCCTTCCAGAACTACCTCCATATCAAATACACTTTCAAACGCCCTAAAACTTAGACATACCTCGTAAACAATCGCACCTCCGCGGGCAGCTAAACTTCGTCGCTCGAGCCTCAAACAGTTTAGTCAAAGAAAGCACAGTTACGCTCGGCGAGTGGAATCGTCGCACGTGCCCACGAGCGAGCGAGCGAAGGAGGACGGCTGAAAAGACTGGCGGCAGGCAGGAAAATCGTCGCGGCTAGTCTTAATCTCTGACGAGGATCCAGCAGCTTTCCCATTTCGCGCGCGAAATCCGCGCAGCTCCTTTCTAGCCGACTCGTCGCCTTGTCTTGGCGCGCGATCGTCACCGGAGAAATCGGCCAATTATCATCTCCGATCTCACTTTTAGCCCTCTTCTGAGTCGTGTCTGGCTGGAAGCTTTTTTCCACTGTTTATTTTTCCACTGATGCTTTGATTGCGGGTAATGCGGGGTGGAGATATTGACCATCCAGTTGAAATCGGACAAAATGTATTTTTCGTTGCAAAAGTTTGTTGTCGTTTCGACAGACAATAATGTTTTTCCAGAACTCAATTAGTCAGCGCGCACTTACGTACTTGTTTTTTTGACCGAGAGGCCTCACTAACTTTATTTTTTAATTTTAGCACGGAAAAAATATCAAATCTCACAGATATTACATAGTTTGCCGCTAAAATATCAATGAGAACTCGAAACCCATCGAAGCAGCGCAAACATTGCATCAAACCTCTCTGAAATCTCTCCGCGAAATTACGATTACCTAATCAATTTCTGCTCCTCGGTCACGTATAAGAATATTATCGTAGAGTCGATAACATTCCGATCAACTCTCTGACCAGCCGAATAAACCGAGAGTCCACTCCGCTCCCTGACTCCCTCGCGCGCGCGACTTTGCGCAGACTGAGCGGCTCCTTTTTCTGGGCTCTTTGCGCCGTGCGCTTCTTTCTCCTTCCTTCGCTCTGTCGGCGTACAACTTGACGCGCGCAAATCGTGCACTTTGGCCGCGTTTGGGCCTTTCGCCGCCCCCTCCTGCCGGCGATACGTATACGCATGTGACGCCGCGGATTACACCGATGCCGCCTGCCCGGTTACGTTGTTGCGCGCTGTTATGTGCGGTTTTTACGGTGGCTGCGTTTTCGGTGTATTCTTATTGCCTTTATATGGGGATTAAGTGGATGGTGTAAGACAGAGGCGCACTGAGGTTTCTTTAATTAATTTGGTTGTTAAGTGGAGATTCTTGAGATGGGTTCTTAATTCATTGGTTTGAATTTTATGTTAGAAGTGGGTATTGCGAAATTTTAAAAATAGAGCGCTGTGATTTATGGTCAAAATGATTTATCGCAATTGCACGTAGATTTTAATGATATTAGAAGTTACCAGAAGAATATCTTGATTCTTTAAGCGTACATCGAAAGAGATTTCGAAATAAAAACGTGCAAAATTTCTTTAATATATCAATTATCAATGGTCATAAGAATTTCTTCAATATGTATTCAATATGCTTCAATGTGCACAATTTTCTTTCAAAAAACTCTAACTCCATTCTTCCTCGAACATTGAGGACAACGAAAGACACTAATAAAACAACCGATAAGTCGCATGAAATAGAGTTTCTCCGCGTGCAACAATTGCGCAACGTCGTAAAATTGCAAAATTATCCTTACTGCAAGAGTGAAAAAAATGCAAGCGCAACCTCGATGCGATCCACATTATCGTCTCGAACGAGTCCGACGCGTGGAGACGGGAGGCAAAAACGAAAAACGAGTTTCGCAGTCGTTTAGGAAGACGAGACCCGGAACAGCGATATCCTCGTACATCGGAGAGGAGCGAAGCGCGATGGAGAGAAAGAGAAAATGCTCGCGGGAGAACCTACTTTTGATCGTGGGAGAGAGAGAGAGAAGGCCCGGCTCGAAGAAAGTGGGACGTTTGTCACGAGCGCGTCGCTACACAAACGTGGCCCGCACACGCTATGAACTTGCCACTCTTCAGTCAGTCTCCACGATTAGAGCGGACTCGGTGAGATGAATCGAGATTTCGTCTGAGAGTAAATCTTTCTCTTCAGAATTTTTATGATTTCTCAACTTGACGAGATTGATACCAATATTTTGTTAGGTGCAGTGTTTAATAATACTGATTTATAGTACGAGAATCCGATGTGTAAAAATCCAAATTAAAATACGTTTTATTGCACTTTTTTTCGTTTTCTTCTTATAACATTATAATCTATTATAATGTTACAAATAAAAAATGACATATCTATATTGTGGAAAAAATACACTTTGCAGATAATACCAAATCAAATGTTTTTATTAGTCATTTTCTCTCCTTTTCGCAATAAATAATGATAAAATATAATAAAAAAAGAAATATCGGGCGGTCGAGGTATTAAAGCCACCGTCACAGGAATCTTGCGGTCACGTCTTGCAGGTGTAAAATTGAATAAGAAAAAAGCTGGAGTATAAAAAAGTAAAAAAAAATTTGCTAGTTCTTTCCCCCCCTTCCGGCAAAAAAAAAAAATGTTCTTCTCACGGATTGGACTTTTGGCTCTGGGTCGAGTTCGGGGCTGCGGCGTTTCCGGTCGCGTTCCCGTTGCCGTTCGATTTCCCGTAAGGGAACAGCAGCTGGCCCGTCGGCGTACTTGAGCTCATGCGGTTGGTGCTCAGCGTCAGGCTCACCGGCGTCGCGTTCAGGAGCTGCAGTCGCACCGGGCACTGGCGGTAGCCTTCGCCGGAAAGAAGAGATTTAGTGTCGCTATACGAAGCTGACCAGAGCGGATTTTAAGTTTTTGCGCGAACGGAATTTACGCTGAATTGGGACGCGTGGTCAGCTTTTTTTTTTCTTGAGATTAATTACTCTAGATCTAGATTTTGGCTTTCTGTAACCATCAGACATATCAGCGTTTTTACTATTGTCAAAAGAAATGCGTAATAAATGCCTAAATCGTGTAAAAGAATTCACGTATTTCGGGATAAAAGATACAGATGTAAAATAAAAATAATCTACTACTAAAGTTCATATCAGAAGGTTCGAGTACCAGCATGATGAGGGCCGGAGCAGTGGCAGCAAATGGGGTTGTTCCTGGGCCGGGCGCAGAACTCGACGCTGTGCGGCTCGCCGCAGCGCACGCATCGGGGAAGGTGTCGGCAATTGGCGGCGACGTGCCAGAAGCCCTGGCAGCGGTAGCACTGCAGCACGTCGTCGCTGCCGGCCGCCGCCGACTGCTGCTGCTGCTGCTGGACCTGCTGCTGCTGGTGCTGCGGGCCCGGGGCGTCCATCGCTTGGTGGAACGGACTCTGCGGACTCGGCCCGTTGCGCCCCCAACGCTCGGGGATCGCACTGAAACGCGCGGCCCCGAAGAAGTCCAGGCCCTGACGCAGCAGCTGCTCGTATTGGCTTGATTCTAGGACCTGGCGGAGAATGATGGGAGGATTTATTTATTTGGGGTCGGATCTATTTTTTTTTTTTTTTTTACAAATGTATTTCTAGGAAAATTACATTACATCCTTTTTTGTAGCTAATTTCAACATTAAAATTCCTTTCTTACTACAAGCTTTTGGGACGTCAAATAAAAGATTTAAAAAATTCAAAGCTCTCTCGAAGGGTATTTAAAATAAGTAATTATAAAAGGAAAATCTTTTCTCACGAACTTTTTAAAAAATCATAAATATCAATTTTAGAAAGCAATTAAAATTTTTTTGGCAATTTATGGTAGAATATAAAGTTTAATTGGTCGATTGGGCGTATCAATGATACGCTCAATAAATTTTAGAATCAAGTAGTGACGTAAATCAATCTTCATTTTTAAATTGTATTTTGATTATACGAATGGAGGCGTACAAGACATCAATTGCAGTATTCTATATGATCAAACATTTTATCAAAATTCTGCGAATCAATTTTAAATCTGAACGAAATTAACAAACATTTTTTATTACTCACCGTGACATTGCAAAACATTTACTAAAATTAAAATAACTAGTTTTAGAGAACAAAAAAACATTGCTTTTTAATGAAAAAAAAAATCTCTCACTGCGTCCCGCAACATTTCATTTCAATCATCCTCTGCAAATGCATAATCAATCATCTTATCGTATAAATCATTAAAAACGTTAATGATGAATGTTCCAAATTAAGAACTGTGCATTAGCATTGAGCGAAAGATGCCTTAGAATTCTAATTAATAAGCTTTATCAGTTCGTTACCTCCACGCGTACATAATGACGAAGTCGTTCGACGCTTCCGGTGGCGATGCCTTGTCTGGTCAACGCTGAATTGAGATCTTGCAGGGGAATAGCCCAAGGCACATCACGCAACAGTACAGCTTGCCGATAACGAGAATCCCGATCGCAAAAACGAGCGACCTGAAATCAAGTTCAAATGAAACCTCAATTTTCTTCGAATATTTCCGCTTAGACTAGAATAGATTTTTACTACCTTGCTCGAAATAAATAATTAAAAGAAGGTTCTTACTTTTAGAGAGCATCGTGGCAGCATTAAAAAAAATAAAATTTAAACAAAGCATCGTTCACGTTATCTTCCTTGCTTCTCGTGAAAATAGTTAAGTTTTTTATTGCTTCATTCATTCGTGTTGTAACGGCTTCATAGTCATACGGTAAGTACAGTACCTAGCGATGATTTGCAAGAAACCGACCTACTTTCGCATCCTCGGTAGTCACATGTAAACAATCTAAGGTATCACTTCTAACTCCCCAGTACACTGTAATTCTGCGCAGAGTGGCGAGATTTTATTCAAAATAAAAATAAAGAATTCTCCGCTCTAAAAAAAAGTTGCGGTTTCACAAGCGATTTCACGGCGACGATTTCTCTTGCTCCGAAGCTCCGTACTTTTTTTAAAAAAAGCAACCACTAAAAAAAACTAACCCTCAAAGCCGGTAAAGATAATCAACCGACCTGGACGGGACCCTCGAAGATCCTGGCGAGGTCTCCGCGCTGCAGGAGCTTATCGGCGTCCAGCTCCCTGGCGAAGCCGGCTATGAGTCCGCACTGCGTCTCGGAGACGCACCAGGAGCCGAGGGGTTCGGTGGCTCGGATCGCTTCCTCGAGACTGGTGCGCGGAAGTCCGTCGGCCCGGTAGTTTCGGCCTTGATCCGGCTGCTGTTGCTGCTGCTGCTGCTGTTCAAAGCCATTTGTCCGCGACACGTACAGCCAACACGTCAGCTGCTGCTGGTCCTGGGACTTATCGGGACACGCGGGGAACTCGGCGATCGTTTCGTTCTGAGCCTCTGGCGGACGAGAGTTAAGGAGCATTTTTATTTTCAATTGACGAGTAAAGGCTTTTGCCTTTAATTTCGTCTAGAATAAAAGAAGGCCTCCGGGTCCAGATTGTTTGGTAGGCGACTTTTCAAATTTACGGTAATGTTATTTAAAAAAAAAACCGTTTATAAGCTATTATTTTTTAGATTAGCGCGATTTATTATGCGCATTAGCTGTTAGTAGACGGATTGAGTCTTATTTACCTTCTTGTAGATCGCCGCTTTCCTGATCTTCCATCCTTGTACAGTGACGATGGTTTTATTGATTTCAGGAAAGCATTTGTATCCCTCGCGGCTGCACCGAAAAGCCGCGAGTATAGCTTGACAGCTAGGAATAACCTCTGTTCGAACGATCGAAACTTCGTCCAACTTCATTCAATTATATATATAGATATGCTGCACCGGAATTTCTTACAGATTTTTATTAAAGACCATTTACGTCTTTGTAGTTTGTTTATGTTGAAAAATCGTTTATTGTTTACAGAATAAATAGCTTTAAAAAAATTAATATTTACGAGTTAAATATTTCTGGACTTGTAACTGTTTTCAGATTCCTTTGTGACTTCTACAGTTAACTTTTCGTTTTGTAGAATTTGTTTTATAGGTTTTATAGGTCAATGAAGGTCTGCTTAACGCTTAAAGATCTGATGAAAGAAAACATTAATTTTCTTATATAATAAAAAATAGATGTAATAAAATACTTCCAATGTTTCATTAAACAAATAAGGGTTTATTAGATATAGCAAAAAAATTGTAGGTGGATTATTTGTCCCATTTCTTCAACGTGGAATTGATTGTAATATCTGTGCATTTGCATGACATAAATAACAATGTAATCATTATCTGATCATTTTTATTTTAAAATAATAAATCTATTTAAAATAATTGATAAGTTAAATTAAGTTTGTAAAAAATTAATGATATTTTAATCAATTTGTATTTTTTTTCAAATGTATTTTTAACGGATAAAAAATATTAAAATCTCATACCTTCTTTATCTTTCAAATTAAATTAAATCACATATATTATTCTAAAAATATGTTTTTACATTATCTATATGTATATAGACAAGCGCACACTATGTTTACTTTCGATTTTTCCTTATCTATATGTTGCAAACCAATGCTTTTTTTTTGTTGTTTAATTTTCAATGCAATAATATTATGCTAATTTCATACTTTTTAAAGTTTCTCTTCTTTTGAAATTAGAAATGTTCATAATAAGTTGATTGGGCGCGGAAACGAACGGGAGACATAGCGCCGAATTTGTAATTAAGTATTGTGTAGCGACTGAATTTACAAACTTTATCAATGTATACAATGAACAGGAATGGTTACAGGAAATAGCATGACAAGGTTTATTATATTTATATTAAACTAGCAGCGATTCCTCCCTCTTTCAACGTTCGGTCAGTTGATTGGATTCTTCTGAAAGATGATTCGAGATAGTCACGGTCAATTGAACAATGCTCTTTCAAAACTAATGAGCAAAAATAATATATCAATGACTATATGTTTAGGAATTGTGTACAAGTGCCATAATATTCATTTAAATCATGCTTAAAAGAATATTGATTATTATCAGATCGAATCAAATTATATAATTAATTATATTTAGTCAAACGAATTATTTATTCAAATTTACAGTTGCTACAGATTTCTTATCTGTAGTGAGTAAAATATAAACACAACAATAATAATAATAGCTTCAACACATTTTTGAATCAATTGCACTTAAAGACAATCGTCGTATTAATTTTAATTTATTATGGTTGCAACAGATTTCTTATCATTAGCGCTTAAAATAAAAGCGCAAAAATATTGTCCAATCAATTACATTTAAAGACATGTCATCACATTTACTATTCATGACTGCAACAGACTTCCTATCTCTAGCGTTTAAAATGTAAACGCATGATTATTTTTAATAGCTACAATACAATGTAATTAATTCAAAAACAAAAACAGAAAGTTCTTTTACTCTGAAAAAACAAAAATTTAATTTTGATCCAACTTGAAAAAAAGCGATACGCTTTAATATAATAGAAAATATTCACGAGGTGTATTACAGCAAAAGAAGGCTGTTACAGTAGCGTCCCTAATAGCGTCCCTAAAAGTAGCGTCCCTCTCCTCAAAAAATTAACACAAAGGGCCTCATAAGTAATAAATTCTTCTAAATTTTACGTTTCTGAATTTTACAGCTTCCGTTTATTTGCTTCTTTCTACTTTTAAAAAATAAAATCAATATTCAAATGTTTAATATAAACAACATTTGGATTTACGTATAAGTAAACTGATAAGACTAAAAGGAATAAATTGAACGGGAATGATAAGCTTTGAAAATTTGTAAATTTTTATTTTTATTAAATAATTATTTTTTATTATTTTCGTTAAAATTGTTACAAAAATCTGTTAAAATAATCTCTTAAAATTGTTACAAACATCTATTAAAAAAATTTCTTAAAATTGTAGAAAAAGATAATTATAATAATATATATTAATCTACTGTATCACTATTGTGACGTCAACAGGTTTTCTAACGTTAAATCGGTTAGATAATCTTTACGCGACAAGCAGATGAGAATTAGCTCAACTATTTGTGCGTGCAACAAGATTTTAAGCTAAGGAATTGAATCCTATATTAGCTTGTGATTTCTCTCGTAGGAAAATAAATTTAAGTAGAATATGGCCCTTTAAGCTAATAATCTTAGCTATTGTTTTAATAAAGAGAACTTCCTGTATAAATTAACAACATATGAAATTTTTTTTTTTTTTTTTTCATGAAAAACTAAACAGAGGGAAATTAAATGAAAAGTGTTATGTCTTGACTTTACATTTTTTTTTTTTGTTATAAATCATAATATTTTGCTGACTGGGGCGGAAGGGGTGATTCTTATTATTCCATATTTTCATATCAGCTGCAGAACAAGTTTAGTAACGCAGCGACATCTTCTCCATAGCATCGAAAACATATAATTTGCCAAACAGCTGATAGCTGATACTGATTAACAGTGGGTATTCCAGCGTCTGAATTCTGAGCACGGCACTCAAATAATTCCTACAAAGCAACAGTTCGCGTTACTAATTTCTAGTTTCTAACCCGGCAGCTTACTTTCTAATTCCCAGATTTTTCTAGATTCAGAGAATGCTGCATCTGCGACGCTTTGCAAATCTTTGAGCGATCAGATGGCAGCACGGTTGAATTCTTTCAACAGATGGCAAGTGTCGTAAGCTCAAGCACATAGCACGTTAGTGTAGAATCGTCAGTGTGTCTAACGAATCGCTCTGCGAAGTAAGCAGCTGCAAGCTGCGTTCGTAGGTTGGCCGATCGTCGTCGTTAGCGAGGTAGTTTTGTACGAGTGAATGCTAGCTTAAGCGCATCGGCCGCGTGCTCAGGGAGCAGCATAACCAGTGCCTACGCATGATCTTTACCGCCGAAGAAAATGGCCCAAGCCAATGTATTGTCCTCCAGGAGTAAAGGCACACTGAGTCTTTACGGTCTCAGCATCGCGGCTGTCGCTAAACAGTTCCACGACTATCGGAAGTACATCAACTGCATCGACTACCTGCCAGACAATGTGCTCTTCGACATCTTTTACCAGGTTCGTTATACGAGTGCTTGATTTTAATATACGTATCCTCTTCGTTGTGACAAGTTACCGCGTTCCCTCTCTGTCTGCGTGGGAACGTCACTCTGCCTTATATTCGGGAGAGGGGCAGAGGTGGCAAATATATAATTCTTTTTTGCAGATTTGTGTTCTTTCTCCTCTTGGCTTGCATCTTAGGTACTTTATTGGAGAGATTCCTCGCTATTTCTTTACTTTTTCTGAAACTGCTTTTGGCATTACCTATTGTTTATTATTCATAATGACACTTGAAGTTGTTAACTGATAACAAGTCTTTAGGAACTATAATATTTATTGCTTTTTAAAAACAGCACGATGCTTTGAGAGCACCACTTTCATAGAGGTTTCAATTCCTTTATAAACTTAAAATATCTTTAATATTTTTGTATTTAAGGTTATAAGTTGTGCAATAGTTTTATATATAGGTATTGATTAATATTTTTTTATAAATTAAATATTAGTGTAATCATTAAATAAACTTTAACTTTCCTTTAGTATTCCTTATCAATTTACGCATTGCATTGCCTACTAACAGTATTAAAACAAACTGTATGTAAAAGTGTACTTAAATATTAGGTTTTGCTATCATAAAAATCTTTTCCATTTATGTTTGTTTAATAAATTATGTAATTTAAAAAAAATATGCTCTTCTCATACTTTACACATAAAAATTTTTAATGGTATTATAATATTATATAATTATAATAATTAAGTATGATATAACTAATTTAATATCTCCATATGGTTTTGCTTTTATTGTACTAGGAAGTCATTTTTCATACCAATTAAAATATAGCTGCAAATTTTATTTTTATAAACCAAAATTTTTTTAAAAGTTATCAATAATAAATCATAAAATAATTGCATGTATGTGTTAAATATATTTATGGTATAAAATATATTAAATAAATTTTAAACCATTGAGATTTTATTCTTTTATAATCATTTTTAAGATAGAATAAAATTTGAAAACAAAAGAAGTAGATTATAAGTTCAAGATAACTTTGTCAGTGATATATGAATTGCTGTTTACAGTTGGGAAGATATAGTTATAAACACTATGTTAAATTCTTACATATGTAGAAGAAATCTAAAAAGATTAATTATCGTTATATACATCTATAATAATACTTTTTATTTTTAGCTCTACGAAACTAAGAATTTATGTTTTCTTGCGATTGAATTCAGCAACATCAATACTTTGTCGCGCATGCTGAAGGTGACTGACAAACGCATAGAACTTCATAAAATCTTTCAGGTAATATTTTTTATTTACAATTAAAATTTGAAGAAATAATTATATATTATTAATATACAGAAATTAATCGTTTCCTTCTTATTTGATAACACAGGCATTGGTGGAATTGGGCACAAAAATAGAGGATGATATTGTTATGAGTTACAATATTTGCTGTGTCAAAAACCAACATAAGGCATTAATGCATGAAAAATTAATTAATCTTGGATTAAGGCTTGGAGGATTCCTTTCAGATGCAGGCTGGTTTTCTCAAAGTGAAAGGATTTTATTAAAATGCCAAGAATTGTGTCTGTCCGGCCCACAAAACCCGCAAACATGGTGCTGCATATTAGATTGTTGTCACAAGTAAGGAATCAAATTTAAGCTATAAAATGTCTAGTTATAAATTGATAAACTTATAGAAAATATAATTATGTAGATTGTTACTTTTTAATCTTTTTTCATTTAGTCTTTTTTTAAACATTGAAATTTAAGAAATTATGTGTATTATATAATATTTTATATTTCATGATTAACAAATGCTTCTTTTTAATAGATTACTGCACACTCAATCTTCTTATTTTTCCTTTACGGGTGCATCCAAAACATATGAACTTGCCTTGCAAGTAATAGAAAAGCTGCAGGAAGTTGGACACGTGACGAACCATGCAGCTTTGTATACAGAATTTTCTATTCTCTTTTTCAACAGAAGTGAATTTGACCAAGCATACAAGTAAAATACCATAGCTTAAGAAATTTGAAATACTTTTAATGTATAAAATGTTATACTAATCAATTAATTTTTAGATGGAGTATAAAAGCTCTAAAGGAATTGAATCCAGCTTTACATGGACATATTGTTATAAATGTTTACCGTCAAGCTGCCAAATCTTGTGTTGTCAAAAGAGAATTTCAAAAAGCAGGTTTTCTGATCAAACAAGCATTATACCTTGCTGTTGAAATACTTAACCATGATCATCCGAAGTACAGTGATGTTCTTATTGACTACGGTTTTTATCTGCTGAAATCAGATAGTATTATTAATAGTTCTTCAGTGTATAAAGTGAGTAAAACTAGTGTTCAAATTAAAACAATTACAATTAAAAAATAAATCTAATCACCATTTTGTTTTGTTAGTATGCTTTGGACATAAGGAAAGAAGTATTTAGTAAATTTAATCTTCAAATTGCAGTAGCTTATGAAGATGTAGCATATGCTCTGTATGTACAGGAATACAGCTCAGGAAAGTTTCACTTAGCAAGGTATTATATTTTAATTTTTGTAAAATTGTCATTTTAAACTTGCTTTTTTTTAATAAAAATCTAATTCAATTAAAATATATCCCTACAGTCATCACGCCGACAAAGCTATAGAAATTATGGAAAAGATTCTACCCCCTGATCATCTGATGATAGCCAATGCCAAACGCGTAAAAGCTCTAATTTTGGAAGAAATTGCTTTAGACCACGCAACGCCTGAATCAGAATTTTATTTACTCGATAAAGCAGAGGAGCTCCATTTGTCTGCTTTACAATTGTCAAGGAAAGCTTTCGGAGAGAATCATGTACAAACTGCTAAACATTATGGTAATCTAGGAAGACTGTACCAAAGTATGAGACGATACGAGGTTGGTAGTAATTTTTAATTTTACACGTAAAGTAGACTTTAAATACTTATTATTAATTACAATATTATGCAGGAAGCTGAAGAAATGCATCTTAAGGCTATTAAAATTAAAGAAGAGTTGATGGGCCCTGACGATTTTGAAGTTGGTTTAAGTATTGGCCATTTAGCTTCACTTTATAATTTTCATATGAACCGATATAGAGTTGCAGAAGTATTGTATTGTCGAAGCATTGCCATTAGTAAGTATTTTCTTAAGTGTATTAAGATGCAAGCTTTTATATTAATAGTCATCATCTAAACGGTTTTCTTAATACTTTGTTAAATAAAAAATATGTTGATTACAGGTCTTAAGTTATTCGGCAAAAGTTATAGTGGACTACAGTATGACTATAGAGGTTTACTGCACGTTTATACGAAACTTGAAGATTATGATAAGTATCGATATTACATATCCGAAATGACTCTTTGGAAAGAATTAAGAGACATACATGCTCAAACAGAAGAGCCTCCTCTTAATCAAAAATGCTCACAACCTGTAGAAGATGTAAAAAATAAGTTTTTTTCTATGTGATATTGTTGACATAAAAAAATACTTTCTGAACGAAAGTACAAGTGAAATGCGATTGAGTGATTGAGTTTGTATTTGTTTTAACACATGTCGATATAATATCATCTTATGGAATATTTAATTCCATTGATGTGCTTTATATTATGCACACATATAGAATGATTTTCAAAATCATTTTGATAATGATGGTATTCAGCAATGTAGATTTATTTAATTTAAGAAGAGTCTTGCATAAAAAGGAATCGTATGAAATTGAAATATAGGCGCAAGATTCTTCTTGATACTTGGTTTATTTTAGCATATTTTACGCATTTATGTGTATAAAAAATTTAGTAAACATAGTCAGTAAAACCAAAAGTGTGCTCAAAATTGGAATGTATAATATGAAATTTAGCTAAAAAGAGAATTGACAAATTTTGAAATATTTTAAGCATGAACTTATTATCAAATTGTAAGATGCATTGGCGTTAATGCAAAAATCATGTGTAATTATATGAATATCGTTTATAGGAAATTATGCATAAATTATAACACAAGTATCTTCTTTCTATATCATAAGCAGACAAACAAAATTTATACGAAGTTCTTGTACATAATGTGCAAACTCTATTGTTTTTACTCTTATTTACTTTTTCAGTTAATAATATTTTTTTCATTTTTTTTTGTATCAATTATGTCTCAATTTCTTTTATAAATTAATTTATTAAAATTATATTTAAAAAATTTAGTGAAAGTTTTAGAGTTAGCAATTCAAAAACATTGGGGAATATGTAGTTAATGTAAAGTCAAGTAAATGTTTGAAATTGGTTGTCTGAAAGGGTAATAAATTGAATGACGAGTATTGATAATTTTAAGGAGGTTCAGGTTTTTCATCAGGGAAACGTGGTGTGAGAGGAAATCCTCGCTTATAACAAATAAATATTGCAATTTTTTACTTGCTACATGTGATAAAAAAGCATAGCCATTTTATAAATCGAATTTCAACAATAATAGAGGCAAGTGAAATTTGGTTAATATTCAATTTGATCCCTCTCAAAAATTCGCTACACGTAAATTCAATTGTTCTATATATATGCAATATAATATAATTATACCAATTTCTTTAAATCAATAAATCTTTATTTATTTAAATCAGGCGAATTGTTGAGAAAAAGAAATTCAAATTACTGCTATTGTTATCAAGCGGTCTACTGGTGGGAAAACAAAAAATCTACTAGCTTTTAGAGCAAACTGTTGATACAGAGCAATTTAATTTTAATGCAAAATATTTTAAAAGTAATTTTTTGGCGATTGTATTATTATATAACTTTTATTTAATTAAAAAATATTTTAAACCTGAGAAACTTCTGACACTCTGAAGTTATAAACATTTTAATTTCATAACGTTCCTTGTATTTTTGTATAACACCTAAACCTCCTTAAGTGGGCTACAAAACTAATATAATTACTTAAGTTCATTTTAAGTCAATTTGAAGTGCTTGTGTTATTAGTTATTACACGTTTTTTATATCAAATTATTCTGGTTTTTCAACAGCAGACAAAAATAATTGTATATACACTTACCCTTTGGGTATGGCATTCTTTTGTTAAATCTTCAAATAAATTAAATTTGTATATTTTAACACAACAATGAAAATCTAGCGCAAATGTAACATAAAATGATAAACGTCTCTACACAAAGAGCTTACTTTTCATGATTAAATTGATTTATGTCACAATTTAAAATTCAGCTTAATATTAATCTGTTTTTTATCTTTATTTTTTAAGATTCCAACAAATGATAAGCTTCCTTTCGAAATAAATCCTAAATAAAAAATATTTATTTTTTGGTTTTGTCGACAAATATTATAAACTCTTTACACTTTTGAACTTTTTAGAAGTCTTTAGTTAATAAACCAGAAAATTCTAAACATTTGATATTTTTATGTAAATATGTTAATTATGTTGTCAATTACATACCCACAATTTATTTATGAAGTGATTATGCAGGGTTTTAAGCTATCAGCACATTTGTAATTTTTGTTGTTATTGCGAAGATTGAATAAATAGATGAGAATTTTTACAAGGCATCTTCTTTGAGAGCATAATCTTTTTTGTATGGCTTAAATCTGGCATATTGTAGTTTCATTTAAGTAGTTTTGATACTATAAAATTATAATATTTATATAAGGTATAAGAAATAATTTTATAAACATATACATTTAAAAGCTTTAATTTTTAAACGACATTAAACTTTAATTAGTACAGTCTCATATTTACAAGATACTCAATAATTATTTTTTATCACTTGACTTGTCAGATAATGAGAATATATCTATTATTTTTGTTTAATTCTATCAAGTCACATATATTTTTTCGCCCAAAACTTGATTGATCATTCACTGTACAGATTAAGAAGAGTTTAGCTAAAGTTTATGAAAAATTTTTAGTCAAAGTTTAACTTTATCTTTCTTCATATTTTCTCGTAACTTAAGCCATTTTTAATTTTTTTTGTTAGATTCTTAGTTTAAGATAAAAGTAGTTGAAAAAGAATGTAATGTATAGATTTAAAAAATAATTTGATATTAATCCCGTCTATACAATCATCTGGTCTATGTCCTCTTCAATTGATATTGCACTTATCTAATAACTAAGTCCATCATTTCAGTTCCTTTTTTTGAAATTTTAAGGAGGATCACGACTGAAATACGGAGCAGTTTCTTGCACCAACAGTGTGTGGCAAACATTACAAACTCTCGATGGTCTTTGCTTTGGTCCACTTTTAACAACATTATTTAGGCACGACTGACAGAAAATTTGACCGCAATGTCGACAATGCAACTATATATTTTAAAAAATTACAAAAATTAAAAAGTTTTACAAAAGTTTCTTTTACTTTTAAAATAGAATAATGATTTACCTTCTCTTTTTTTTTGGCTAAAGTAAATGATGCGTGGCATGTTGGGCATTCATCAACATCATCTTCAAATTGCCATCTAACTTCTTTTTCCGAATCTCTAATTTTTTGAAGCTGAACCTGAAGGTAGTTTATTAAAATTAAATATTTTATATAATATTTTATACAACAAGTGAAACTATCTTTATATAAACTTTTACCTGTAATGATTGAGTTAATCGAACAAAGTCTTTTTGAGTTTCTTCTCCTGTGTTTAATTCTTGCTGCAAGTTTGTTATTTGTTGTCTAAGCTCTGCTATAACCAAATCTGTTTTAGCTGCACTCTCGATCATACTTTGAAGTTCTGCTTCTTTTTTTTCTTTTTCAAGATTATCTTGAAGGATTTGATCTCTTAATAAATCTAGTTCATATTCAAGTGAACGCGATTTCCTTTCAGCTTCTTCTTTGGCAATAGTTGCCACTATCAGTTCTTCTCGAATTTTCAGAATACTAAGGTGTAATTCTTCAACATTGTTTGGCATATTTATATGTTCATATTGATAATGTTCAGAATGCTTACTGTATTTACCCATCAAGTACTCATTTTGTTGCTGAAGCCTGAAATTATTTAATATTAAAGTTTTAAATTAGCATTTTAATAAAATTATTTATTACTGCTAATTTCTTACCCCTCTAAATGTGCTTGCACCGTTTCTCTCTCTCTTGTTAATCGAGCTAAATCTTTTGTTACCTTATCTTTTGTAAGATTATATTGTTGTTTTAATTCATCAATAGTTTGCTTAGCTAATTTTACAGAAGCTGTAAGATTTGTAACTTCAGCTTTATGCTCTTCCTTTTTCTCATTCCACTTTTCCTCCATTCCTTTTCGAAATTCTACTTCTTTAACTAAATCTTGTTTTTGAGTTTGTAACATCTGTTCAAACTCTTGCAATTGTTTTCTAAGATCCTTGGCTTCCATTTGCATTCTTTGGAGTTGAGCTTCGTAATTTGAGCACATATCACATGTATTTTCCCAGGAACCAGTCATTTCTTTTGCTTTTAATTGTTTGTTATGTATCTGATCTTCTCTTTCTTTACATTTTTGTAATTCATCATCAGTTGTTCTTAATTTTTCCTTTAACGCTGTTATTTCTTCTTCTAATGGCACAACCAATGAACGTAATACTTCAGCATCTTCATCAGCCTGCAGAAAAATATTATTTTTATTTTTATTTATTATTATTTAGTTATTTTACCAGAAACAGAAAATTTTTTAATAACACAATTAAAATTTTTAGTAAATATTTAAGTAACATGCTCATACATGACGTTTGTTTTTCGATGCATTATCTTCAGTCTCAGAACCAAGAGATAGCGAATCAGCACCCAACTGAGAGGCAACTTTCTTTGCTAAGGTTTTCATTGTTGATAAAGAAATTTGAGGTCCATCAACAGTTGAGTTTTGCATAATTTGTAACCTTAAATTATTATTTTCTTCTTTAAGTTTACTAATTTTACTTTCTAATTCTTTTCTTGCCGTTGAAGAATCTTGTACAGTCGAGGCTATAATTTGTCGTAAAGAAGCAATTTCATCTTCTTTTTGCTTCTCTAAGTCCATATCATTTTGTGTTCTTAAATCGACTATTAACA
The DNA here is from genome assembly GCA_900474385.1 of Ormyrus pomaceus. Classification (NCBI taxonomy): domain Eukaryota; kingdom Metazoa; phylum Arthropoda; class Insecta; order Hymenoptera; family Ormyridae; genus Ormyrus; species Ormyrus pomaceus. The sequence goes on along the minus strand of UCOM01000736.1, from coordinate 27,891 downwards.
ATTGGCTTTTCACTTCATTTAACTCATCTTGCAATTTTGAATTTTCTTCTTGCAGTTTTGCATTTTCTTCTGCATTTTTCTTTGCTTCTTCTGCAGAAATTTTTCAATTAAAGAAATACAACCATTAACAATTTTGCTTAGACTATAATGATACTACCTTCTTTTTGTAGAAATAACTCTTTCATTTTTGCCCTTTGAATATCAAATTCTTCTCTCATTTGGTTATTTATTGCCTCCAATTTCTTTACTTCCTCGTTCACATTTTCTAAAAGGGTATAAAAATAATTACAAGTTATTTTAATAACTTTACTTACTGTATCGAGTGTACAATAATTTTTCAAGTAAGTCACCTGTATTATCATGAATATTTTCAGCTTCCTCTTTGGTATCATGATTTTCTTCTTGATTCGTCGACTCCATGATGATTAACTACTAAAGAAACTTCTTGCCTAAGAAACTTCTAATGATGGCACTCTTTTGAATCATAAAATCCTGCAAATTTACAAACACACTGCTCTAAGCTCAATCTTTTTACCGCTTGACGAAGCAATCTACCACCTTATCTCATTCCCCAGCAGGAGAGTTCAAGGTAAAAAAAACAAACAAAGCCTACCTTTAGATTGGTCGAAACAGGTGTGTAGCCCTGGTCTCGGTATCTAAACAATGCACGCAAAACGCTCGGCGAAAAAGCCCCTAAAAGCGAGAATCATCGGCCGATTCATCGTCACGGCCGTCAGAGTCATCGTCCGAGGCGAAGTTCCCGCTGGCAGCAGGTGACAGGAGTGGCCGCTCGGGCGCGCATCGCTCGTCGCCGAGGTCTCGCCGGGTCTTCTCTGCTGGTAGGTACTTCGCTCGTTTGTGTACTTACGACGGAACAGTCGATGTGTCAGCTGCGCGACGACGAGGGGAGAGAAGCGCGCAAGGAAATTTGTCACGAGGCAGGCATCCTTGGGGCTCGGATCCTAAGGATTATAACCTTACTTTCGCGTTGCGGCAGATATGTCGGCTCTTTATTGTGGACACACTACTACACTATCGCGAAACGTCTTGGTACAAGCTTGAGCCTTTCTATTTTAGCACACGAATACGCCACACGCTCACGCCTGCAATAAGGCGCTTTTGCTAAGTCTTTGCAGCGATCTGCAGTATCGGCTTAGGCGACCTTCGCCGACGGGGACAAGGTGTGTGCGATAGTGCATATTTGCGACTTTGCGAGGTACGAGCGTTGAACGAGCTTCAATTACTTGAGTGATGCAAAAGCGCCCGATCAAGCACTGCGGAATGAGTGTTGAGGGACGGACGAATAATAAATGCAAACGATGAGACACAGCTCGTTTCTTGCAAAAAATTTGCGGATCGTTACTCCTTACTGCTGCATAGCTTTGGGGTAGTTTTTGGCAACTTTCCGAATCAAAGCTGGATATATACGTAGTTTAGTTATTTTTGCAAATCTTTAGTTTTAGATTTAATCATTGCACGCATTTAAATTAAAAAAAAAAACATCAAATTCATCAGTCTTACAGCTTTTTACCGCAGTGACAGGACTGCTGTGTAGTATAATTTCAGATATAAAATTATATAATGATTCACTTGATATTATTTTTTCGATAAACAACATATATGTATACCTCCATACGGTAGAACTATTATTCAAAATGTATTTTTTGTTTAACAGAACTTTGACTTAAAAAAAATTCATTTGGAATAATAGTTTTGCCGTCTGGAATACATTACTATAATTAATAAGAAAGGAAAATTAAATTATAAAAGTTATATAACTTAATGCAAAATTAAATATATTACATTTTGTAATAAAATTAATTACAGGATTATTGTTTTTTTTCAATTTATTTCTTCTCAATTCTCAACGTTCATATCTGAAAATCTTAATGAAATATGCACTTGCTACAACTGTCATTCACATTGACCTTGAATGCGAATCGATTTTATGTGCAAACATGAAGTATTGTAGTATGCGTTAATGTGAAAACACATTTTCTAATCGTTTCTATTTTACTTTATTTCGATTAAAATATAAGCTGGATATAAATAAGAATGAAACGAGTATATTATAATCTTTGGTTTATCTCTGCTTTTATGAGCAGGCTGTACACCTGAATTTAAAAAGTGTACATATACCACAGTTAAACGAAAACGTTTTCTTTTCAGGTTTTACGAGTTAGATTAGATAAGTATATGTAGCTTATAACTATTTGGTTGAAATTATTTTTACAATTTTTTTTAAAAATTATTTTTAGTAAATTGCGCTAACTTATTAGCATCATTGTAACGGTTTAACGTTGAGAGATTTATATTTACGATAAATGTAAATACTTGACAAATGAACTGGATTTGAAATCTTTATTTGACTTCATTACAAATGTTGTCTGTTGATGCATATTGTGATAAAGTAAATAAATACATTAAATATCAATTATTTAAAAAAATATTTAATTACTTTAACTAACCTTAGCGATTGATGTATTAAGACGTTATTATTTATCGCGAATTATCAATTTTTAATAAACAAAAAATTGTTTACGTGAACGAAAAATATATACTTCAAATATCAAGTTATCATGTAAGTTCGAAGTTCCTTAAGATAGCATATCCGACTTAAGTCTGCAGTTCACAGATGGCAGTCAATGTTTGCGCCCGAACTATAAGTTTATTAATTGCGTCTTGGCTGTGTAACTTTTAGTAATGCCAATAAAAAATCCTTCTAAACTAAACTATAAGTTTATTAAATTGTAAATTATTCATTCTTCAAACTTTATTGGTAAATTTTAATTTATAAAAAATAATTAAAATGTAATAATATTCAACAATAAATATATTATGCAGTCGCCTAGCGTTTTTAAATACGTGTAGACCTAATGTTATATTGATTTTTTCAATCTACATATATTTATATTTTAAAATAACAGTGAGTTAACAGACAGTATAATAAGACAACTGATATAAATATAATAAGCGCACACTAGAAGTGCATGAATATAAAAAAATCTATCTTTCACCCATACTCTGTTCATTTCATTATTAAACAATTTCTATCTCCTCTCCCCAGTAGGTTGAGTGTCGGACCTTTAACCAGAATAACTCTGGTTCGATCCCGATCTCCGCTGAAAACTGACATTGGGACATCACTGTATTTATTTACAAGTGTCTAATAACATCAAAGCTAGTGGTTCGGAATCCCCTATAAACTGTAGGTCCCGTTGTTGTACGCAAGTATAAGACTCGAAAAGAGGACTTGGGTAGGCTGTAAATATAAAAAAAAAACCTCTCCCAATCCATCTGAAACAAGCCACCCTCGCTCAATTACTCGGGTGACGCGTCATCCACCGCGAACCCATCCTCAAGCGTGCCATTCGTCAAAGTGCAATTCCCAATCCAGCCGCAATGAAATAAGCGGAAAGAAGCTCAATATCAAAGCTTTTTCGCAGCGCTCAATCATTGCCTTTATCTCGATTCCTCCTCTCAATATAAGCAGGTAAATCGTAGGACAGGCCGCGAAACAGCGGACACGGGGAAGAGAGAGAGAGAGAGAGAGGCGCAAAGTAAAATATACTGGCAGTTGGTCGGCAACGTCATCCGTTATCGGCTGCGCGCATGCCGATTAATTTTCGGATGTGTTGCGCCCCCCCGATCGGGGGTAGGGGAAGGATGAGCTGACGCCGAGGTCTCGAGCTCTGACCGCCATCGCGATTCCGCGGTGATCCGTTTTATATATAGCCGGCCGAGCGTTAATATCGATTCGCACTCGTCGTGCACTCTCCGGAGATCGTTATACTGCCCTGTCCGCGAGTTAAAGTTTCTTGAAGAATAAAAAACTTTCTTCTTTCATCGACGAAATTAAATGACTCTCTTTCGATTGCGATGGAAACATTTCAGCCGCGTTGGCGAATTCAGCTTGCGCGCCTAAGCAAACAGTAATATCGACGAGGCGATATGATGGCAGCTCATTTCGATAAATCAAGAGCGCGATGGGTCTTGGCGAGATACCGAGCAAAGTCTTCGTGCGACTTTGGCGCGCGTGATTTAAAACGAGCGCCACGCCGCCCTCGGCGGTAGACGTACCGGGCAAAAGCGCGGTACTCTGTCTCGGGACACCGCCTGCACGTATCGGCTGTATTAAACAACGATGACAGATGTTATAACTCGCGGATGCCATCGCTGACTCGAAGTTAATCACACAGGGTAAGTTACCAGCTCGTTATTTGTAAGTCGGCACTGCGCGTTTTTACTGCAATTTTTTCTCTACAGAAAGTTCAGAATTATTAAAATGTTCTCTCCTCGACCTAGAACATCCCTTTAAAATTCAAAGTCCTTTCACTATTATCAATCGTCCGATTGACGGTTGATAATCCGCCCGTTTGACGATTGATAATAATAGCGACGTCGACCAGCATCACCCAAAAGCCTGAAACATCTCTCCTGCAGGACAATCGTTCCTGTCGCCCGCAGAAAAAATCCTCCACGGAGGGCGTCGGAATGTTGCGAATGTGCGCGCGACGCTCGGAAAATACGAGGGAGAGAAAAAGGCCCGGTACGGGGGGTTGGCAGACAGTCGAGGAAAGATAGACGGTTCCGCGCGCTCGGATAATTATATGCCTGTTAACGAATGAATAATCGTCGCGCGCGGAGACAATCTCTGATTTACTGGCGCGCCGCAACTCCTTATATACGCGGGCTTTGAGTCGCGGGTGGCAATCGGGGCTGGGGAGGAGGGGGGTGAGTCCCTAGTATTTCGCGAGACTCCCTCTTCGATAAGCCTTGCCGATAATATGCTAATAATGATTTGTGGCGACGGCGACTTCCGCGTTAATCTACCCACCTGCGACGTCTTCGCCGAGCACCGACCGAGTCGATCTCTGCTGCGTCGTCGAAACCAATTTTCGAATGGAGAAGCCGGTCCACAAAGTTTCGCTTCTTTCGCATTCAAGATCTTGCGGTTTTTAGAAGTTGTTTAGATTCTCGCGAATGTTCTGCTTAATGTACACACTAAACGTATATCTGGCATCTCTACCTCGTATATTTTTGGGAATGAAATTAAATATAATCAAATTCAACCATTAATATCACTGTTCTTAAACTATAAACTATAAAAGAATTCATATATCTTCTAAATGGTAAAAACCCCTACAAAAGTCAATAATTTTAATCCTAAAGAACTGACATAAAACTCGAAATCTTTCTCTATCTTTCAAAACAAATAATCATGAATCAATAATTCATTGGAAGATGTCACGCGAGCCAAACGCGAGCCTTCGCCTCGAAAAAGCTTTCATAATGCCCAGTTCGCAGGATGTAATCAAATCTGAATAACAATCCGAGCCATTATCGGTCCTGCAATAGAAAGTCATCGCGCTTCGCCGCGGCAATAACTCAAGATCACGGCGCGAGATGTAAATTCGTCATTCATTATCTCCGTCGAAAAACCGTCGGGTTATTTTTCGTCATCCACCGGCGGAGTTTTCTCCGCTCGCGCGGCAACGTGTAATTTCACACGCCGCGCGCGCGCGGCGTCAAGTGAAATCTTAACGTAGGCTTGATTTATCCCCGCGCAGTGTATAAACGCGTCATCCGCGTCTACCTGCACGCCCACGCGCGATTATGCGTCGAGAATAGCGGAATTCCGGGGAAATTTATCGCCGGCAACGCCGGAGCCTCGCGCGGCGAGAGCCCCGTCAAATATTTCCATCTGCGAGCCCGAGCCTATTTGTTCGCGGCTCTAAACGTTTGTCGAAGCCGTGTAGAGTTCCGGTTATTTAGTTCTGTTTGCTAATAGTTATTCTTTAGTGCTTCATTTCGCGGTTCTTTCTTCGCTCGCGAAGGGCTTTTCGGCAAGAGCTCGTTGCACTGCCCGAAGGAAGACTTTTTAGTGTTCATTTGGGGGAGTTGCACGAAATTATAAATGATTTCTTGTATTTTATGAAATCGTAAGTCTTATTAAAAGGTATTGGTGAAAATTAAAAATTTAAATTACCTAAATAAAAAATTGAAAATCAATAAAAAGCTGCCTGATAAATCACCGCTGTTCCTAAAAATCAGTTAACCGAGAGTTTTAAATTGATTTATAGCAAGTACAAAGTATTTCTATTAACATCCGTCTAAAACAGAAATTAAAATTTAAGAAAAATTAAATTTTTGGCATAACTTATCATTGGTAAATCCAAGCACATCAATCACGTTCATGGGACTGAAGCTCATAAATAACAGTAATAAAGATTCTGCGCTCATAATAGTAAATTCCATATCGATCATAGCAACATTTGCAATTCAAAATTTCAAAACTGATTTACGTCTGCCAGGTTCCAAAAATCGATAGTTTCGCTGCAGACGTATCCTCGGCGCTCGTCCTGCGTAGGCGGAACTCAATGTCTTGAATTAACACGAGCTGGATGCGTGTCGCCTCGTTCGTCTTTCATTCTAATACCAATTATACACCTACTGCTTATTCCTTTTACACTTTGTTTACGCGTATCGTAGCTTTTATAAGCGTAGATTAGCTTATCTTCCTCCGTCTTTCCACGGACCATTAAATTAATGAATATTTATTCCGTGTTTTCGCGCGGAATATTCATTTTGTATGTCAAATTTAATTTACCTTTTGTCGAATTTTTTCCTTTTCACGCGATTAACTTTGAAAGTGCAGTGTCATCGGTCATGGTCATCCAAATTTTGTCTTTTTTTTCATGCCATTATAATTTTACTTCAGTTCAATGGTTTATTTGAAATGACGGGCATTTGCCTTAAAAAAAATACTGTAACATGAAGGAGAGGGTTGTTCGGTTATTATATGCATCTGGTTGCATCAAGCTTTGAATGGCTTGCAAATTGAAGGTTTTAAAATAACACCATTTACATCTGTATTACAATTAAATCTCAAAAAATTCCCAAATACACGCCTTTAACATTAAAATCGAAAGCCTTCTTACTTTCTTAATGGCCAAAGGAAAAATCTCGTATTCCCAATCGCGCGTGCAGTCAAGGATAACAGTTCACTCGGCTCCTCTTCCCTCTCATCCCGCGGCTGCGTTCGATTGTCGTCCGTTAAAAAATGAATTTTTCCTTTTTCACCTGCCCATTCAGACATTCTCTCCGGGGCTTGTTCGCCGAGTCAAAGGCATCGTCGCTCGCCCATTGAGTCTCTCTCGGCGCTCACCTACGCGGCGGCTGCTGACACGAGCGTTTATGTCTGCATAAATTCTCATTTGAGGCCCGATAATAAAGTAAGCACGGAGAGCGGCCCGGGGGAGACTGACACTGCAAGTTCGGTCCGAGCGTTAAAAGGAGGAGCGGAGGAAAGGAGGCGCCGAAAGAAACTGGACAACGGCCGGAGAGGAGATTGTTGTGGGAGCACCGCTGTGTGGGTGATGTCTAAAAGGCGCGGACGGGATGAGCTGTAAGCGAAGCTGCTAATTGCGAGTGGATTTTCGATGCGAAAATTGCCGCGTAATTAGGTAGCCATTTATTTTGTGATAATTCGTGAAGATACCAATGAGAGAAATATTGAAAGAGAACGTTTATAGTTTTATAACTTGCAAAATTGCTATCGGCTTCCACAAAACGCGCCCTTGAAAGCACATTAAACCAAATCTATAGAATCCACAAACTTTTGATTTTCCCCAATTAACCAATAACCCAGAAGAGAAACGCCAAGAGTCAATGGATTTCCCTGAAAGATCCCCGAAGCGGGGCTCGCTTCAGTCAGGCTCCTCCAGAAGCGCGCTTAGGAAATTCTCGCGGCAAAAAGAGCAAAACGCGCGGCCTCTCTCCGCGTTCGTCGAAAGAAGAAGCGGCGGCAAGAGCGAGCCGAAGTAATGGCCTGGCCGGTCGTTTATATACTCGCGCGCTCGCCTCCCGTGCGTTTATGCGCTTAATTATATGCATTCTCAGAATCTCTCTCCGTGCGCGCATTGCGCGACGCGCGCGGCGGCAGCGTGGAAGTTCGCGTGCGGGAGGAGGGAAATGAGAGAATTAAAGGGGGGGCCGAGCGGTTAAGCGGGAGAAATAAAAAAGGAGAGCGTGGGCGAGGGATATTGGCACTTTTGTTTACTGGCCGAAGGTAAGGCGATACGGCCGGATGACAATGAGATGAGCGCTTTGGGTTGAGCGGAGTGTTTTGCCGCTTTTGGGGTGATTAGCGACGTGATTTTGCTTCGTTATTGGAGGTTTATTTCTTGGAGGATAAACTTCTTGTTTTCTTGATTTTAATGTTATTAGGTTGTTTTTATTGCCCTTCGCGATTGGCTCGTTGGTTGCAAAATAAGCGATTAATTATTAGGATAAATTGAGGTCGAGCTGTTTTTTACTGAACTGAAAAAGATTTTATTCAAGTATTGTTTAATTCGGTATTAATAAATAAATAAATAATTGCACGTTATGATTAATTTAAAGACCAGCTTTTTTTTTACAGATGCATTGTCAGCAAATTGCGGTCGAAGTGAGTCAGGCGGTAAACGTCTTCATTTATTAACCAAATAATCAGTAAAATAACCACATTTCAAAGAATTTAACATAAAAAACATCACTGGAGCATAAAGCTGCATTTTAGAACTTACCTTCTTGTAGCGTCAATAAGGTCAATCGGAATGGCATCCCACGTACGGTCGTACATTTGTCATTTAATTTGATGCTGCCACGTGCTGCCTCCAAAAGGTGCGACCTACGCCTGCAAGTTTACTCCTTATCTCGGTGACTCTGTGTGGGAGCGGCCTTGTCAATGATCTTCATATTAGCGGAACGGCTGCTGGTGGTCTACTAAAGGTGGTATCTTAGAAACTGCACGAATTTTTGGTACGAGGATTATTTGAAGATATTTCAATGGATTTCTGTCGCACAATTTATTAACTGGTACAAACGATTTTTATACTTTCAAAAGCCGGTAATTACTGCGCGTTAAAACTGCTTTTGCACGTTTGCTCCGTTATTTAAACTTGAGATGTTTTTATTAAATTATAAACCTTTCGAGAGTCTAAAGTTTTGGACTTTTATTTGAGGGACGCAGGCTTGTTTCGTCAAAATTTACAGAACCATCTTTAAAAAAATCGTATAAATTTTATAAGGCAAGAAAGTTTATTCCCGCCGATTGTATGTAACTCTCCGAAATGATTGTCGCCCGTACGGATAGCGCATAAATATCCCTCCCAAGAGGCGCTACTTAAGCCGGTCACTTTCGGTCCCATAAAATTGATAATTTTATTTCCAGCAAGGCCCTAAAAATCCGCCGCGTCCCAAAGCGCGGCATTGATAAACGCATTACAATCTACTAGTCGGACTTTGTAGACTCGGCACAAGGTATACATTTATATTTAATTAAAGCCGCGGTCTCATTGGCCGCGCGCGTTCGGCGGCCAAAGGACTTCATTTAGATAAGGCTTTTCGAACTCGTTCCCTCCGCGAATCGGAGACGACGACTCTCTCTCGCGATGATCATCGACGTCAAGACCGGAGAGAGACGCTTCGGGCGGCAGCTGTCTCTTTAATTTCTTTTCCCCGGCTGCTATCGCGATTGTAAATCCAGGATTTTATTCGTCCGGTATCGAGGTTTATAGTGTCCTCGGCCCGGCCCTACATATACCTTATGTAGATACGCGCATTTCGCCGGCTTGTACATGTAAGAGCGAGAGCGCCTGAGTTATGTGCCAAGCGCCTGCACCAGCCAAAGACCTTTGCATATCTCGTCCCCTCTTCTTTTATATCTCGTTTGCCGGACGACTGCGAGACGAAACGGGCCGAGAGAGAGACAGAGAGAGCGATGAGGAATATGAAAAAGTTGAAAAGTATAAAGAAGCTGATTTACCGATGAGAGAGCTGGACATTGGAGCCGGACGCGGCTGCGGCTTTTCGAACGAAATTTTATTTTCCAGCTTTCGCGAGCGATTAAAGTCGGTCCCGGCGGAGGATCGCTCATCTGCTTATGCGCGCCTTTTTGCGCCTCGGGTTTACGAGCCGAGTCGCGCTTGACGATTGCGTCGCGGACTCGGACGAGATATTCAAGGCTCGCGTCGAGGGATGGATTTTATATTTATACGCCGTATATATCTATCAAACGATGACAGTTTATGAATGGTAATTCCAGGCGACGAGCCTAATGTACGAGGAATGAAATGTAAGTCAAAATAGCTTAATTCGCCTAATGAATTAGTAGTGTCACTGGTTCTAAGAGCTAATAGTAGAGTCGAGATTCATAGTCGGGAGCTGTAACAAGGTCTATTTTTAAACCCGGCGACGGTTGCAGTATGATTAATTGGCGCGCGAGAAAAAAGTTTTAATCGGCGAAAATCTTCACACTGATAATGCGCGGTGAATGTTATCTGGGATAAGTGGTTAAGTTGCGAGTCTTTACGTTTTATTTTAGGAAATAAGTTATCCTGGAAGATTATCAAATTACGGCGTATTGGAGAGAAAATAAGAAGTTCGGCGGCAAGGATTTCCTGTTTCTGCAAGTTTAATTTAAATTGCTTTTGCTTGAACACTTGTCTCTCTGAAGTAAAATATTTTTGATTTCGATAATTTCTTTTACAAAATTATGTACCCCTGAGATAACGCGTTAAAGTGATAATTCTTGTTCTATACTTGTTCACTCAAGCTTCAGATAATCAGCAGTTTATACTTAAATTGATAAAACTTTCAGCATGCAAGCAAGGTTTATTTATTTTCACGAATAATTTACTTTAAAAAGGCTGAATTTTCAAATTTTCAAACACTGAATATCTAACTATCCTCACTCGTCGTTCACCTTTATCCACAAATCACTTCAAAAATAGCTTAACTTTGACAAACATCGAGGTAAAGTATAACGTCAGAGGAATGCATGTTTTCGGTCGATAAATCCCTTTTCGCACACAATGCTTAAGTCAGCGCGGAGACACGGAGGACAGATTTAGGGAATCGTTTGACAGGATCGAGGGGCTGAAAAGAGGGACGATCGCGAGGTGAGGCACGCGAGCGGATCGCAAAACAAATAGGCTCCGGAGGAGAAAAGAAACAGCCAGAAGCGGGGAGAGAATCTGCCTCGGTGAGGGAAGCCGAATGGGTTGTCAAGACCGAAAAGAGATTGCGCCGAAGAGTGAATACTCCTGAATCCTTATAAATATGTCGAGTGTCGATCTTGTCGATTGAATCACGATGGCTGGCTGATGGCATCCTGGCTGTTTATTTCAGTCTTTTTTTGCAAACGTTTAAATAACGTGCCAAGAAGGTGAATAAGAATAAAAATAAATTGTTTATTAACTGTTGAAATCAACAAAAATGTATATTTTAGTACCGAAGAAAAGATAAATATTAATTGATAGAAGACTTTGAAAAATACTTGTAGAAAAGAAAGAAATAAACAATACATGCAGGCTATATTATAAGAAAAAAGTCGATAAATAATCATAAACAATTAAAACGTTATGCTAAAATGTAACAGGCGAAATAATGCGACCATCTATATTTCCTGTCTAAATATAAGATACCTAAAAAAAGTCGCTGAAATCGAAAGACGTCTTGGTAAGCAAAAATCGCGAAAACCACAACGCTCAAAGAATCTTGCGAGCGAGTCAGCGCGAAAAGAGAAGGCAACTTACTCGGCCGCGGGAAAAAAGGACAGAAGCGCGTCGCGCGGAGGGAAGACTGCGAGCTGCAGCGTGCAGCTTCAGCGGCGGGAAAGTGATCCGAGCGACGCGGCGGCGGCAGGGAGTAAGCTGGATATATTGCCGCTCGGGCTCGCGCCGTTTTCAACCAATTATTCGTAGCGTCCAGCCGTACCTTAAAGGAGGCGGCCGAGTCGAAGACAACGCGGATGGAAATATTGAGAATGGAGAGGGAGGGGAGAGACGAAGGAAGATGGAAGCGCTGCTCGAGAGAAAATAGAGAAAGAAACGTCGAAAGGAGAAGAGAGAGAGAGAGAGAGAGAGAAAGCGAAGTTAATGCCATAAATACATCAGCGTTATGGATGCCAGCAATTATATGAGCCCCGACGAGGTGGAGCTGCTCAACAGCGGGCTTATGTATATATATATATACGATATGATGCCTTCGTTCGTCTCTGTCTTTCTGCCGCGCTTAACCTTTGCTTCGCCGTTCTTCTTTTTTGGCGAGAAATCGGCCGAGAGGGGGGGAAGGAGATGAGAAATGACGACGACGAATGGTCCGGTTCTCACGTGGATGATCGCGAGCTGCCCGACGCTCCGACTGCCAATCGAATTATTTCCCTCTGTCGCGCCAAAGGACTTACGCTTTCGAGGCTCGGTTTAATGAAGGATCGGCGGACTTGAAGTATGGACGCTGACTGCGAGCAGTGTTATTTTAGAGAAAGGCTTTTGAGTTTAAAAAGAGGAGGTACGAAGGTGGATTGCCTCGGGGAATATTTTTATTGAGATATGATATTCGCCTCGTGTCGTTAGTGAGCTTATTGGGCTTACTTGATTTTAATTTAAAAGTGATGCACGACATTTGCCTAGTAAGCAATATATCTATGTGTACTTGTTAGTCAGTGCTGCATTGATAATAAAGATGATCGATATTTCGGTAAGCTTTTCCAAAAAATCTCGAATTTTTTGATGGGTGGAGTAATTTGCACCTCATTTCGTACACAAAGAGCAAGTCTTAAAGTTACAGCCAGATTTGTAACCCAATTAAGAGAATCGCAAATGAAAAAAATATGCGCGTATTCAATTGAAATGAAACGTTCATTACAACGTTGGCAACAGAGTCATCCCGAGCACCGAGGCTTCTGAAAACAATGTTTCTGATTGCAAATAAATCCGATCTCCTCGCAGCTCTCTCTCTCTCTCTCAGCTAGGCCTCTCCATCCACCTGGATCGACTCTCTTCTACACTCGCAATAATAACGAGCGACAAATCGGCGGCTATTAATCGGCGCCTCTCGGGCCGCGTCCCTCCTCGCAATCAGTGGCATCGAAAAATGAGCCGGTAATGGAATCCTATTTAAGCCGCTGACGGCCGGCGTAATTCTCGCGCTCGGCCCCAAGAAAGAAGGGACTCTCTCGTGCGCTGCGGCCATATTTCTAATTCGCCGCGCGCGGAAAGAGAGGAGGCCTCCTCTCCCTCTCCGGGGGGGTTCCCCGACTCGGCCCTTCGTCATACGCCCTTATATATGCACGCCCGCCTATCTGCGCTTTTTATCTCTCCGCGCCGTTTCCCCCGGAAAGTTTTCCTTTCTTTTTTTTTTCAATTAACGCGCTTTTCTCCGAGGAGCTCTCGGTACACCGGTTTTTCACTTGTCGCGGGCTGCGCGCGCACCATTTTTCCCCCCCTCGGGGGCCGGCCGGCTGAATCCGCGAGTGCGTGCGAGATTTCGCTACTGAATTTTATAATTAGCGCTCGTTTGTACGCTCGTTGCGCGCGGCTCGAGCCTGCTGTGTAATTGACTTGCTAAGATTTCCGAATTATTTACCGGATGCTGCGCCGGGAAAGTAATTGGGGGATTTGTCAGGAGGATGTTTTAGGCGGAGTTTCTGCTCTAAATACGAAGGGGAAGGGAGGAATTTTAGAGATTTCAATCGGCTTACAAATATTGGGTCGTTTCGAGTTGTTGTAAGAGGCGTAAAAATTCAAGATATATCATTGTGATATAAATGTATCTTCGTATTTAATCAAAAGTTTATAATGTACTGCAAGATTTAATATCGAAATATAGTGTTATAATAAAACACATGAATTACACAAGATAATTTTTAAATTATTAGGGAATATGCGTAATAACTCTTTTGTCTTTAAGAAATCGAAAAAAATGTAACAATTATAATTAATTTTTTCCTTCAACATATAAAATAAATAACATTCAATTAGACTCATTTTACACATTAGTGAAATGCTTTCCTTAATTAGATTACGCAATCGGTTGGTTTCAAACGACGAGTGCTGAATTTATTACAACACTGCAGCCAATTTCAGTTTCTCGAACTACCCATTGAATCGGCTCGTGCGGCAGCAGTACAACCCCATTACAGCAATCATAGAGCGAAGCAAAAACTCTTACTTTCCCACAAAGCTCTTCGGCGCTGGGCGCTTTTTTCGTCGCGTTCGCCAGTGCAGAATCGCCGTCCCTCCTTTATCCCGGAGGGCAGTGCCGAGGGTTACGTCCCGGCTTTAATTCCCGGAGTCGCTCTCTCTCTCTCTCTCCCAATTAAAGGAGGCGGCGGGGGCTGTCTTTCATTATCAGCGCATTATCTTCCGGAGGCCCACGCGACACGGCTCCTACAGGTGGCTCCGCTCGGCCAGGAGATCCACGATTCCGTGGAATCGCGGCCGATCCCCACTCGATAGGCCGCCTCCAATTAGAGCGCCGACCTGCTCCACCTTAGAGCCGCTCCGGCACTCTGCCCGCTTCTGCGAGAGCAAAGTTAATCGAAAAAGCATTTGTAAACATCCGGATCTCCGGGGGCCGGGACGCCCTCTTTAGTATGTATTGCTATGGGAATTGCCGGGGCCGCCTTTGACCTCAAAGAGCGGTGTCTTTAAGTCTTTGCATTTGCATGCTTCATTTGCTCGCGGTCTACTCAAATAAAGGCCTGGCCTTTCTATTGCATTTAATTTTGGGTTCAAAAGAATTTCTTTAACTCAGGGGCTTTGGTGTAATAAACAAATTTAATTTACAGTACTTTTTTAGATTTGTTTCTTGTAGAACTTTTAGAATATTATACCTTTGCATTTGATGACAAATTATCGAAAAGAGATACTACATAATACTGAATTTTCCCTCGGTGGAATATAATTTTAATCGGAAATCCAACCGAAAATTATTGACTCGAAGACGTCGGAAGATATAAATCGAGAAAAAAGAGGACGAGCGCAGCGAGGTAAAAGCCCGGTCGCTCGGCGTTCTCCCTCGCAATTAAGCAAAGCATAACCCAGGAGAGCTTTACTATCTCCCCCGAACGAACAAGCTCGCTCTCGCATGATGCAGCGGCGAAGGAGGCCGATTATACAGCGGTCGATCGTCGGGGGCCGGTATATCGGAAAAGACGTCGTCGAGAGGCGGAGGCCTTCGGGAAGAAGAGCGCTACCATCAAAGAAGTTGGCGCTCGCGCTTGTCTCGGCCCGGACCGGTCGAACTGTAAATCCCGCGGATTGTCCATTGAGCCCGGGGTGGACCGGGGCTATTAGAGCCATCACCGGGATACTAAATGACGGCGGCCGGAGAGCCAGGCCTTTGGCGAGCGCTTAGCGTTGTCCCGTGGCCTAAGGACGACATAAAGTTGCGTGTACGAAAATGAATGTTTGCCGGAATTTATTATTGCCCGGTCCGCGTCGTAATTCAAACGACCCCGGCTGGCGTTATCTTCATCAGCGAGCGAAGCCTTCTCTCTCTCTCGCTCTCTCTCTCTTTTGCTGCTCCCCACCCTTCTTTATTTCTCCTCTCGTTTTTCCTTTTGCGACACTACCACTTTTTGCTCGCCCTTTTTTCCGGGGCCTCTATCGACGCGCTTCTTTTCGAGCGCGACCTTTTTTTCAAGCTGCGATCCGCGCTCGTATTTTCTGACGCGAGCCGTCCGACTCGAATGCTCGAGGACAAGCGCGAGTCGTGGATGATGCTTTTTTGCGATTATTAGTTATTTTCGATCCTTTCTTTGGATTCTTTCTTGATGTCTTGATGATTTTCGTTGCTTTTTGAGCTTTTTGCCGGACGAACTGGATTCGAGGCCGCGCGGTTTATTTTTGAGTAAAAGGGACAATCGAAGAATGAGGGGAATTTGATTAACAGCTTAAAAATAGAATTATATGGCACAGATTCGTTTTAAAAGTATAAATTTTTGATGAAGCGTCAAGGCATTGATAATTTAATTATTCGGAATTGTAAATATTGTTAAAAATAGATAGTGCAGTTGTAGAAAAAAGAGCTGATGTTTGAAAATATATAAATTAGGACGTTCGTGCAACACATTTTTTAATACATTTAGAAAACAGCTCGAATGCTAAATCTCGTTCAACGCTAACAATAAATCTCCCGATTATTTAGCGTCTCGCATCTCGCCGCTCTTCCAGGTAAAACTCAAAGTTTTGCTAATAACTCTAAATTATTTATCGTCCGAATAAATAAAACGTATAATTTCGGCATTCCCCACAAATCAGCTCGCCATCGCTCAGGATGAAAATAACGACAGCGCCTCGAAATATTTCTTATTTACGAGCGACTTGCGTATCAAAGCAGGGCCCCCAAAAAGAAGCAAGGGGTTTAAGAATCGGCCGAATATTTCTCGAGACTTAAGCTTTATACCCGAACGACAGAGAGATCGAGTGCTCACCTGCCCTTCGGACAAAAAGCCCCGGGATTTTTTTCCCTCGAGCAGCGGGTATATACAGTTGTTTCGGTCGACGTGGTTCGATATCCGATTTCCTTTGGATCTGGTTCACGCGGCGCGAGAGAAGAAGGGACCTCAGCGCGCGCCGCGCCGCTGATTTATGGCGATCTCGGGAATTTTTAGAACGTCTTTCGGACATTCGTCGTATTCCAACCTGTCGTGCGAGCTGTGTGCCGCGCGCTCCTTCTGACTGGGGATAAAAACCGAGAGGGACTGGTACTGCACCGCCGAATAGATTTACTACAAATTCGAGTTATTTTAATGGAAGAGCGCCGCGAATTAAATAAAGTATTTTGTCTCTTTTGTCGCCGCTGGCCACGAAATATCCCGGTGCAAAAAAAGAGCGCGGACAGTTTAATTGGCCGCTGCGGTGTAACGCTCGGATTTCTCGTCAGTTATTTTTGCTGATGTTGATATGTTAGTTAAAAATTCATGTTTTCTTTGGGAAATCTATTTTAATTTCAATTAATTATTTAATAGATATTTAATAGATTATCAATTTATTGGGAATACTTCATTATTAAACAAATTCTTTTGAGATTAAATTAAATTAATAAATAGAATATCAATTGAAATTACTTAAAAGCATCTAATAAGTTGGGATATCAGCATCATAAAATCTGACACGAATAAGTATTTTTAAAACTGACCTTTATTTTTCGAAATTCAATAAATATTCCATAAATTTAATCGAAAATCATAATTTAAAGCCAGAAATTTCTCGTCTTTCCTACGGCAAAGAATTAACTTTACCAGGGGCTAATTAATTTTTATCGTTCAGAAAAAGTTTGAAAATTTATTACGACCCGTTTGTCTGAAAATCCCTCAAAACATAAAGTTTTCGAAATCTTTATAAAACACGAAAATATTTCGCAAGTAATGCCCAAGTATATCAGCGCTAAAACGCGCTTCGAAATTCAGTATCCTCTTCGAAAAATCCTCGATTGAGGCATAAATATTTCATGCAAGCTTGTAGAACCTTATTTGCCTTTTACAGGCATAAAAAGCAGATTTACGATTGCGAGAATCTCGCAGGAAAAAGAGAGAAAGCGAAGGAGAAGTTACCCGTAAGATTCCAGGCGACTT
The DNA here is from genome assembly GCA_900474385.1 of Ormyrus pomaceus. Taxonomy (NCBI): domain Eukaryota; kingdom Metazoa; phylum Arthropoda; class Insecta; order Hymenoptera; family Ormyridae; genus Ormyrus; species Ormyrus pomaceus. The sequence continues at coordinate 10,487 of UCOM01000736.1, read as the reverse complement.
GAGCCGCGAGCCGACAGATGGCGGCTCCGCTCCCGTTATTAAGCTCCTCCCGGCCGGCACGACTTAATTTTCGGGGATCCCCGGGGATTCTTTCCTCCGCTCGTTTCTTTTGCGCTCGGGAGGAGAGGATTCCTTTCGGGAGGGCTGCCCGCCTAAATCACGCGTTACGTTACATGCTCGCGAGGCGATAAAGACGATTAAAGGCAGCGCGGGGCATAAATCAGCGGGCCGACTAGAGAAAGCTCTCCCGCTTATCGCCGCGGACTTTCGGGCGCTTTTTTGCGCGCGGTTATGCCCCGAATGAGGCGTTGACGGCCGCGGGGAGCCGGAGGCCGAAATTTTACGAGAGCGGACCCGCTATATTTCGCCGAACGAGTGGGAGTTGATTTGCACCGGGCACAGGCCGCGGCGGGGTTTACTTTGCGTTAAATCTAGATGAACGGCTTGCTAAGTGAACGTGGATTGATAAAAATTGCCTGGGTTATTTATGTGCGCCTCGGCGAGCATTGATTGCTTGCGGGGAATTTTTTAGGCCGACGGCGTCTTGCTTAATAGAATGTTTCTTTGGTAATTAAAGTAGTATTGTAGTGTAGTAATTTAATTATTCAGTACTGGTTGATATTCCGGGAATGAGCAAATTCAACAAGTTTACAGCCTACAAAATCAAAGAAGAAAGGACCTGCAAAAAAATGACACATCAGAAAATCCACCCGAGACTTGAATTTTACAACTAGCTTATAACCAAATTCGTCCAGCATACAGTCTACTTCGACTCCGCATGCCGAATAAAGCGAAAATAAAAAATCGAGCAAAAAAGCTTCGCCTCAGAAGTAGCAGCGCGCGCTTCCGAGCTTCGGGGGATGTATAAGCGCAAGAGAACAATGGGCACGAGGGTTTCCATATCGAAGTCTCGCGCTTGCGATTCGTGCGCTCTCGCGGAACGATAAAGGTGTGCGGAGAGGCTGTAGGCCAAAAAGGGGACCTCTAGGCGAAGAAGGCAGCGGCGCGAAGGACAGCAGGTGCTTTGTCACCGCGCCAATGAATCCGACCCGTTGCTGCTGCTGCTGCTTCTGCTGCTGCTCTACGAGCAAAAAGGCAAATCCAATCCCCCTCGTCGCCTTCCAGTAGGCCTCTTTTCTCGGATTGGATTTGTCCGCTTTTGACTCGGTACTCGCGTGATGCCGCACGAGTGCACGCACGCACTTGCTGCTTTTGTGCGCGGTGGCGTGATGTGTGATGCGAGTTAATCATTTGGTGTTCTGATTCAATATAGAATAAGGTATACTGATATAAGCTTAAGAACTAAAAATTGTTTCTTTTAATGAAGGTGCGGAGGTGGTTTTGGCCATCTCATAAAGGCAGATGCAGATCGGTTTTAATAAATATATTTATAAAATCAATTGACTGAAACTAAGATAACTTCAATTCACATAATTGATTTTTCTGACAAAAGGAGCAAATTATTATTAATTGTCGCAAATTAGCAGGTAAGCCAAGCAAAAACGACCTGAAAAAATGAGTCCAGCATCAGGCCGCAGAAAGCGAAAGCCACGGTCATCCTCTCTCGATTCTGGCGTATTCGCATACCTACCTCTTTCTCTCTCTCTCTCTCTCTCTCTCTCTCTCTCTCGCGATAAAAAGGGTCAGAAAGCGGCGCGGCCTCGGAGACAAGCGAACATTTTTGTTTCCTAGTGACATTTATTTGGGGCCGAGCGCGTCTCTCACTTTGCATAAGTCAGCTGCGGGCTCGGGTTAAAGCAATGCCCCTCCAGAACGAGAGAGAGAGAGAGAGAGAGAGGCGTAGCGGAGACAGTGCGATATAAATCCTGGCGGTGCGAGGAGACTGCCCACTGGCTACCTATCTCCTCCCCCCCTCCTGCGTGCATCCGCGTCTATGTATCTCTCGTCTCCGCTGGCTCACCTTATCCGCGCTGCTCCTTTTTTCTCTCTCTCTCTCTCCCTCTCTCGGGGTCTCCGCGTGTCTTTTTCCGGGCGCGTGCAGAGCCCCCGAGTTACGAGCGCTGCCTGCCTGCTCTGCATATAATGCACCCACTGTGCGTGAGCCAAAGCTCTGCTTGAGGACTGGCCGAGGAGAGGACGCCTGCCCACGATGGCCCGTGTAAGATGCAAGCTGAGCCCCACCCCCGGAGGCATCCGCGCGCTCTCTTGGCGTGCTCGTTTTCTTCCAACGTTTTGAGGAGCGCGTTAGGATCGCCGTTTATTTGCCGATCAATGCTAATAAATTTTTTAGAAAGTTTCAATATTCAAAGTTTTGTCTTTAATTATTTTGAATGAAATTCTGATCGGCTTTTTTATTTCCATGGCTTTTTAGCAGTATTTTCACTGTTATACTAAAGAAAAATGAATAAACTTGTAATATACAATAATATATTTTAAAACGGTTACAAGACGAACTTATCTTTACTGAATTGTGAAGATTAAACTCTTGAACATCAATTGAAAATGTGTCGATTGGAAATTGTCAGTAATGATTGGTTCGTTTTGTGACCGTTTTAAAATCTTTTCTTACAATTGAAGTGTCTTTTTCTTATTTTACGAACTTTTATTATTATTGTTAACTTGGCTTTAATAATAAGTAGCTCGAATAAACATTTTCTTCATTCATTAACTTTAAACACTTCTTGTGAATGAAAAGTCGAATTTACATTATAGTTTATCGAAAAAGCATGAAATAAATAATATTTTATCTTACCGGCAAAGTGTGGGAGGGTTCCATAAGTTTACTTTAGCAAGCCACTTGCAAATAGTTTTTCAGTTTATTAACTGAAAATAATCCTATAATCCAGGGTATTTAGTGGCAATAAAGTTTTTGTACACGCGTAACAAGTGCATAAAATTGTGGCAACAAATGAAACTTTTGCACGATGCTTAAATCAATAAAATATTTAAAGATAGTAAGCACCTTTCGGTTGTAAGCTTCGAAAGTTATAAGTGCTTGATAAAGCAAGGGCAAGCTGCTAATGAGCTCGTAAAAAGTTTGTATCGCAAGTGATGGAAAATATGACTCTTAAAACCATAAGAAAAATAGTTTTTCTTCTTATTGTAAATATTGATAGCTCTTAAGTAACATCCGACAATAAAGTTGTAATTATTTCTTCCTTTTGCGAAATTTTTCATCGCCGCTAACGAACGATAAAAGGCCGATCTACAACGTATAACAATTTCACAAGCGCGGCCATCGAGAACTTTCTTAAGCCTCCCAGTCCCACATTAATAAAATTCGATCGCCGCTCAGAAAACGAAGAGGCTACACCTCGTCGCAATTTACTCCAGAGATTGAAAATCGCCTTTCCAAGCGATCTCGCAGCGTTTACGCAAAGCTCGCGCATACCAGAGCTGGCCGCGAGTTAAATAAACTCCGGAGCTGCTGGCTTTAATCCTATTAATAGCCGAGTTTTCCAGCGGCGTCACAAGAGCCAGAATCGCGGGAGCCCAATAAAATACGGCCGCGCGCATTATGCTCCTTGTATCGTCCGGCGAGGTGAAAAATTTCGCAAAAAGAATGAAGGGAAGAGGCAGAGCAGCTCTTTCGTCCGGCAAGCAGGGGGAATATGTTCCTTTAATTAAAAGAAGAGGCGTGCGACTCGCGGGGAGGGGGAAATCGAGAAATCCGAGTTGCCTCCAAAGATTCCTTCGACGACGATCGCGACCTTGAACTCGCGGCTACCAGCGGCTGCTCGACGTGTGTACCGAGTCGGTGTAACATGGGCGTTAATCTCAGACAAGGTCACGATTCTCTCTCTCTTTCCTTTATCTCTCTTTACCTCGACACTTTTTTCTCTCTCTCTCTCTCCCGACTTGTGCAGCTTTCGCTATTTTGCCTTTTATTCCGGAGGATTTTCTCCGCCGCGGCCGTGTTTTACTTCTAACCCTCGATCATATCTTTGCGCAGGTTATTAGAGACCCGTTTCGTTTATCGATGCGGAATGCTTATTACTGTAATTTCAATAAAGCAGCTTGTGAAACGATGGCTGTGACAATGGAAAAATCTCGCAAGGATCGTTCTGTTAACTAGCCTTAATTATGATATTTTTTATTAGTTTCGTCTTGCTTTTGAAAAACAATAAAATTAAAATTATTTCATTATTTTACATTGAAAATCGTTTAATAGTTAATTTAATAAGCAAAGAATCGTGTATTGTTTTTATTGGTTAATACTGTTAATGTTGATTTTGTATTGCAATTTTGTATTGCAGGTCGGTTAATTTTGACGAAATCTTCAATAAAATAAAATCTTTTTCGATTTTCTGATTTAATAAAATTTATAAAAATGCGAAGAAATAAATTATATATCCAGCAATAATTAAACGGTTAACTTTATGGGTGAAACATAAACAATCTTTAATGAAAAGCACATTGCAATTAGTTACGTATTAATACCATCGAACGCTTGCAAGCACTCCCGGTATATAAAAGAGAAAAATTCTTCGCATGATTTCGATCGTTTCAATTTTATAATACTCCTATAATTACAGCACTAAATCCATTGAAAAAAAATCGCAGAAATTTTCCCCTACTTACAACGTGCGCGGCACTAAATTCTCTATCACAAGATACACATTATATATTTTTCCGTACAACAGACTTAATTCATCGGCGGAGCTCGGGCAAAAAGACGCAAAACGACTGCTCCTGAGTTATCAGAAGGTACATTCCGTCGGTCGGCTCGTAATCGCAAATAAATCGCAACGAACTCACACTCGGAAGGTTAATCTTTTACGTACATATTATACGGCCATATACATAACTATATATATATATATATATAATATACACAATCACAGTCGCGCGCAACGCCCTTCGCCTTCCACCTGTGCGACAGAAAGATATTGGCTCCTTCCGAGTGCGGAGCGCTCATCCGTTACGGCCAGTCCTTAAAACCCCCGTTTAATCATCCGCGCTCGGCGAAGACCGGCGGTGGATTTGATTTTGCCGATCGGCGATGTTTATGCGCTCCTAAGCGTCGTTACCTTATGCTAATCGATGGCTACACCTGTCCGGGGCCGAGGCGCGCGCGAGAGCCGCTCTGAATTATAAGCCTCGGGAGCTTCAAAATCAAATCGGCGACGTTATAAGCTTTCGCCGCTTTTTGCTTTGTGTTTCCGGCAGCCTTGAGGGAGACGGCGGCGTCGCATAAAGTTTCGCCCGAGAGTCTTTCCTTTGCCGCGCGATCCTTTATTTTTTTTATTTTCAGAAATTATAAATCTAAGGTGCTTAATTTATATGTGCCCGGGCCTTCGAATAATTTATCGGTTGAGACGCGTGACGCAAATGTCCGTAAATTGGCACTTTGGAGACGCGTTTCTAGATTTTCGGGTTTTAATTTAGAACGAATCTTGTAGGCAATGTTACGCAAAAGGCTATAATTATAAATTAATTAAGTTTGATTAGTAAAATTTGTAGGATAGATACTAGGATTTTTGGTACAGTGGATTTTAACCTGATAGCATTTTATTAATAGTTTATGCTTAATTGCGGAGACGGTCTAATTTATTTATATTCTTGAAAAAATAACATCAAACTTTTACTAAACCAATTAAAACCCACCGTGCACGTTAATATCAAGAAAACAAACCTGCCCTAAACAGCAGTCTCGCAAAGAATTACATCAAAGGCAAGTTAAATCCCAGCCTCGAAAGCAGAAGCCTCAATTTGCCGCGTCTTTAAACGCTAGCCTTCGACGCTGCTTAAAAACTACCTCTCCGGCGGTAGCTGGCCAGTAAACCTCGGCGATCGGCCTCGCTGCCGGGTAAAAAAGGCAGCTCCCAGCATCGGCTGCGGCGGCGGCGGCGGCCATAACTCGCGCGGGGCAGAAGCTTCTGGCTCGATGACGGGCGCTCTTAGCCCCGATATACAATCCCCGCGGCGGGAGCGGTGCGCGCGGCATAATGGGCCGATTACCCCCGTCGCGCGGCCGGGTCGCGGGCTATTAACATCGAGCGCGATCCTCGATTTCCTCGGCGCACACGGCTAAACGTATACACTTATCGAGGCCGGCTCGCGCCTGTATATTATGCAGCAGCAGCGCGGCTACCTGCACCGCGAGAGGCTGCGCCGCCCTTATAAGGCGAGCGCCTCTATCGCGCTGGGATAGGATAATAGGATGCGCTACTTGCGCGGCTCGCCGAGAGGCGCAAGGGCCTTATGGCTATGCGAATCAAATTCTTACGATTTTTATCGCGAGGCCAGGGGGAGGGAGGGAGACCCCGTGCGGTTTAGCATACTGGCTTGCGCTCGTTTCGCTTTCATGAGCGCAGAGGAGTATGCGTGTTATTTCCTATTGTTTTGGCTAAGGAGTTTTTGAGAGAGAGAGAGAGGCTTATTGTATTCGTGATGAAAGCTTTTGAGGAATGATAAAAAGCCCGCGGGAAAGCCTTTTTTCCACTCGCCGATCTTGATGCTTCTCGAGGCACTGAAATCCACTTAATACAATAGATGCATTTTTCAAAACTACTTTCTAGCCTACGGAGTCCATGTTTATTCTAATTTCACCCGTCAGTTTGTGTTTTAAGACTATAAAAAACATCAATTTCGCGAAAGGCTACCGATCCCACGAAATTCCAATCAATCACCGTTCGGTAGCCGCGGGAGGAGCAAAAGAGAAAAGCAAAGAGCAGCGCAACAAAGCCCCGGCAGATCGAAGTAAAGCATCCCCGGCTACCGCGTGTCTTCGGGCTCGCAATCTCGGCGCTCATCTCGCGTAATAAGTTCGCGAGGCTCCTGACCTAAGTGAGGAGCGAGCGGGCAATGTGTTATGCCCGCGCGCGACGGTGACTCGCCTAATATAGGTGGTCGTGCGGGTTTGCGGGAGCGCGACGACGACGACGACGACGACGACGACGAGGACGACGCCGACGCGAAACAAAGACGGAAACGTACGGGGGAGCTACCGGAGATAAAGAGCTGCGAGGAGGAGGCGGCGGCGCGAGATCGTATCGGGGGGCCCTCCTCTCCTCTCTCGGCGACTCCGAACGAGCGACTTTACGTAGAAATCCGCGTTCTGGCGTGTCGCAGCTCCCGCGCCGGAGCGCTCTCTCTCTCTCTCTCTCTCTCTCTCTCTCTCAGCTGCACCGGTATCGCGCTGCGAATCGGTCGCGTCCTTTGCTCCCGAGGGCCGAGAGCGCATACATTATCGCCGGCCGAACGGCGAAGGGCAGGGCCGCAGGCGCACTTCTCTGCGCCCGTTGTCTTTTAAATGCCACACGGCGGAGGGCGGGAGGGGGGGGAGGGCTTTATTGTTTTGCAGCCTTTTTTCGCCGTTTCGCCGAGATTTCTTGCGGGTAATTATTTATCGGGGGTATTTAATGATGCGAGAGAGCCCTTTTCACCGTGAGAGATTCGCGGATGCGAACTGCGGGTAATTGTCCTCTTTCATTATATAGTTTAGTCGTTTGCGGCTAAATAAAGTTTTGTAATATTGCTGATGATTTTAAGGAGTCGAAATAGTTATCATCTTGAAGCAACAATCGATAATCTGCGATAAAATTCTCAAGTTCCTTAAACAAGTGCTTGCTTTGAAACTAATTATCTAAACGATAATTGCATTTTATAAACGATTATACAATTCAAGTATCGCAGTTAAATAAACAACCATAGAGGTCGTAAACACGTGTAATCGTTTTAAATGAAATTGTACACTTGGAACGATAAAGTCTAAAAGAAAAAAGATTATTTGCGCATTAATTCGCATAAAGTAGCTACTAATTAGCCTTAATTAACTTTCTCATTCAAAGCGCGCGACTTTTTCTTCCTTCGGCAAGTTCGAATCGCAGTCGGCGGCGGAGAATCAACTCTCACAATTCCCAACACTTCGGCCGAAGAAAAGCCTGAGAAAGAAGAAAAAAAAAGCAGCATCTCGCCTAGCCTATCGGCATTAGAATGCGGTCTCTCCATTTCAGGCGAGGCGATATAATTATATTTAATTGCACAATCTCCCCGTGCTTTGAGCCCGCTCCGTCTTCGTTATCAAGGCCCGATGGAAAAGGAATTGCGACTCTAGTCCCGCTCGTCGTTAGCGACGACGATCTTCGGCATCTGATTCCAGGCTTCTGCACCTTTTCGCTCCTTCTCTCTCTCTCTCTCTCTCTCTCTCCTCTCGTCGAAGCTACAAGTTTGTCTTGATCCATGGGCTCCTGGCGAGGCTGCTCGAATATATGGGACTCCATTGAACGCTTTCGTGGAACTGCTGCTGCTTCTGATGCCGTTGCAGTCGGGAGAGAGAGAGAGAGAGAGAGAGAGTCTGTCCTGCTGCCGGTGCAGATATATCGCGGTGAAATATATTCAGCTGCTTTGATACGTTTTAACAACTTTTCGGAGGCTAAACGATTTATTAGGCTGCTGACGCCTGCATTGTTTCGATTCCTCCTTTTTTCGAAGATAAGCTATCGATTATGTGTAGCGCACGAGCGCGCGTTTTTTTTTATTTCACAATGCATAATTACGTGCGCGCTGCTTTTATTTTCGCATCTTTTAGCCTTTTCCAAAATGCTTAAGAAACTGATTTTAATCGGTACGTATCTATCAACCTCGCTTTATATATTGTAAAACTTATTGAAAATTCGTCGACTTACTTTCAAAGTGCACTCGAGCCTTTATTCACTTCGAGATCGCGTTACCGCTGCCAAAAGAGTAAAGCAGCCCTTCAATAATATTCTTATCTCAGCCGCCGAATCATCACTCAGGTACTTTACTACTCAACCGCATCTCGGCGACACTCTCGCCGACTAATTGGCATAACCTCGGCGTCCTCTCTCGCATTACAAAGCCAGCAGATAAGCAAACACGCGTATTTTATTCCTGCCTCAGCCGCACAACGATTCTCCTCGGGGCAGAGCGAAGAACCGCACGCGAGAGAGAGAGAGAGAGGGAGAGAGGCTGCACGTATATACATCGACGCAGGTTGCACGCAAGCCGAAAGCAGCGTGTAAAGTCCCGTCGCTTATCCCGAAAGCCTGACGTTTATGGGGCCCCGATGCGCCTCGTCCGGGGCTGATCGGTTCATAAAGCATCCGCGGAGAACCGCTCGCCCGGCCACAAATCAACTCAACTGGATCGCGCCGCGGCACCGCAAGCCCGCCGTAGATTAGCCGACGTGCCGATCGTAAACACGGCGCTTCTCGGTACCGAGAGCGGCGGCGTGTCGTCCAAGCGCGCGACTCTCGACTTATCAGCTGGGGGTTCCCTCTCTCGCTTTCTCTCTCTCTCTCTCTCGCGGAAAAGAAAAATTAATGGCTGGGCCCCGGCTGAGCGAGGAGATGCTATCGGGGGGCCCCGATGCTCAGCTCGTGTAAGAGTGGATTGAATTACGCCGGAAAAAAATAATTATATGCGCGAGCATGAGCGAGACGATGAGTTACGAAAGGGGAGCGGGTATGTGCCGGGACGCTGAGTGCAGTTTGATGTCTGTAAGAATGAGCTTTAAAGGCTGAAATTTTTACGGTTTCGTTTGGAATACTTTGGGATTGATGGAAGTACAATAATAAATTAAGGTAAAATACTGTTTAATTGCATTATTTCTCTGGCAGAATTTCCAGCATTGAAAATGGCCAGGAAAATAGTTAATAGCTAGTCCCGTAAACGCTTTTTTTCACATAATTTCTCTATTAAATGAGCTGATAATTTTCTTTCTAATTCCCGGGTAGAAACAATACGCCGTTTTTAGCCAATTTTTAGCTTGTTTTGTAGTTGAAAACGACAAATTGCTATTAAGTTTTGTCATTATCAAATAATTAAATATGTTTGCTCATGAATATTTCAGTGTAAAGGTATTTTATCTTTGAAAATGATTTTCCAATTGTTTTTATTTAATTTTTATAAAGTAATATAAAATTAAAATAAATATAACTACAGTATTTAATTTGTTTTTCTCATGTAGACGGGCAATCGGTAAAATTCTCTTCTAGTGTGATATTGAGTGTGACGAGGTTGCATAGCCTTATTTTTTTTAGAACATTTAGATTAGCTACTTAGTACCTTAAAAATGGATTAAAGCTTTTATTCTACTAAATGTTTAATTCATGTAAAAAAACGATTCATGTTAGGAAATTATATTCTAAAATTATATTCTAATTATATTCTATACCTAACCTTTTCTTTTGCTACCTATTTCCTAGGTAAGAAATGTTTTCCATTTCTACCACGGACACTCAACCGCTTTGTTAGAAACATATACCTATAGTAACTTACTATCAAAGTTTACACAAATGATATTACAAATATTTGCTTTGTCAAACAATTTTAGTTTAAATAGATATTATTTCATCTTCACAGTTTTAAAATAATTAAATTATTACTCCAGAGTAACATAAATTACATAAAATCTCAAAATAACTATCGAATACGTACATTACCCAAGTGAAAAAATTTTACAGCTTGAATACAAGTTGTATACAAGGGCTGTATTCAAAAATGATTCTACATAATAATGATACAAATTATATACAATTAATTTTTCTTGTATTATTGTA